>JBBPBX010050946.1:0-24772 GCA_038048925.1 Garcialebias charrua | reverse complement strand
TATATATATATTATAACTCCTTTCAAGCACTCCCAGACACAAGTGGTTTCCTCAAACTGATGAATTTAATGAGATTCGGTATGTGAAAACTAAAGAAGATACAAAAGGTAAAACAACCGTTAACTCTTAAGGAAAATAAAGAACAAATATTCATATCAAATGCTTGTACACTCTAAGTAAAACAAAATACAGAAATTAAACAAACATACCTCGTTGGCTGTGTGCTACTAAAAAGGAATTAGGCTTGTTTCTTCAGTTTCAGCTTCTTTGAACTCTTCTTCAACTTAAAAGTCCGTGCTTACTAGCTGAAACTCACATCCTTTCTACTACTGTAACTGACTTCTTCTGGTACTTTTCACCTGATTACAGCGTTACCTTTCACACCTGAACACAGCGCCAACTACTGGTGACAAGTGAAACTACATATAATAAAAAAACGGTACAAGCCATATGAATGTGAAAAAAAATAAACTGTGGCAGTTACACTCCCACCAAATCACACATCCTGTATGTGGGATTTCTCTAAATTGAACTGACTGTAGGAGGCGATGAAGAGACGACATCGGAGATGGGATGTAGATCTTCACTTTTAATCAACTCCTACTAAAACTGGCGGGAAGCACCCAACACCGCCTTATATACCCAATACCACATCCGGTCCTCAGGACCTTTCACAATAAAACATTCTGTAATGCCTTCGGTCCACTGGGTGTGAGTAGAGCCCCCTAGTGGTCCACCACACACGCCCCCCCAGAACACCCAGTAAGGTCCATCACTAGTCCCGCATTTTAGGTTTGATCAAACGACCAGAACGGCTGAACCTGGGCCCTGCAGAACCAGTCTGATGAAGCGGAGGGCGACGAGGAGGGGCTGCAGAAGATTCGGGCTCCAATGGTCGTTGAGAGTCTCTGGAAGGCGGACAGCAGTCCGTTAGCAATGTGGATGGAGGTCTGCCCCTGCGAGGAGCCTGGGCCGTAACAACCTGATCATCTGACACAACATGAGCTGGTTTAAGCCTATCAATACAGACAGTTTTAGTACGACCCCCTAAATCTAAAAGGAAGTGTTTCGGACCTGGTTGAAGAACCCGAAACGGTCCATTATACAAAGGCTGTAGTGGTGTCCTGTGTGTATTGTGTTTGACAAAAACAAATTTAGCGGACTCCAGACTCTTAGGGACAAACGACTGCGGTAAACAATGGTGTACCGGGCCGGGGACACGAAAAGGGGCCTCCTGAGGTGAAAAATGTAGCAACGGTGGGGCGAATTGTGGTGAGGGTACCTCAGGTAAAAACTCACCAGGGACACGCACAGGCTGACCGTAAACCAGTTCAGCCGGGGAAGAGCTCAGGTCCTCTTTGGTTGCGGTACGTAACCCCAACAAAACCCAGGGAAGACGGTCAATCCAGTTGTCACCGGTCAATGCAGCGCGAAGTGCGGCTTTCAATGACCTGTGAAACCGTTCACACAAACCATTAGCTTGGGGGTTGTAAGCGGTGGTCCTGTGAACGTTAGTCCCCAGACCCTTGGCCATGGTAGACCAAAGTTCAGAAACAAACTGCGGGCCCCTGTCCGATGTAATGTCTGAAGGGGGGCCAAAACGCGCCACCCAGGTAGACAAAAATGCCCGGGCCACCACTGCAGATGTCGTGGATGTCAGAGGAACCACCTCAGGCCACCTGGTGGTCCGGTCTATTATAGTCAGCAGATGAGTAAAACCTTGTGATGGAGGCAGAGGGCCCACCAGGTCTACGTGCACATGATCAAACCGCCGACCTGGGATGGAGAAGGGTTCCAAAGGTGCTTTGGTGTGTCTGTTAACCTTAGCACGCTGGCATGGGACACACGCTGCTGTCCACTCCTTAACCGCTTTACGCAGGCCGGGCCAAACAAACTTTGCACTGACCAGTTTCACCGAGGCTCTAACACCTGGGTGAGAAAGGGAGTGTAAGGAGTCAAAAACGCGGCGTCGCCATGAAACTGGAACCAGGGCGGGGCCTGCCAGTAGAAACATCACAGAGCAGGAGAGGACCGCCGTCATTCACCTGCCGTTCCTCCAACTCGAGGCCTGTGGGCCCGGACTGGAGCTCGAGTATTTCTGCGTCGCCACGTTGGTCCGCAGCCATAGCAGAAAAATCGATGCCAACGTATACGGGAGAGATCAGCACCCGAGAGAGACAGTCAGCTACCACGTTGGATTTTCCAGCCACATGCTGAATGTCTGTAGTAAATTCAGACACCGCTGCGAGGTGGCGTTGCTGGCGAGCAGACCAGGGGTCAGAAATTTTTGACATCGCAAACACCAAGGGTTTGTGGTCAACATATGCAGTGAACCGGCGGCCCTCCAGGAAAAACCTGAAATGGCGTGTGGCCAGGTAAAGCGCCAGCAACTCTCTGTCAAAAACACTGTATTTAAGCTCGTTGTCCCGCAGCGTACGGCTGAAAAATGCAAGCGGCTGCCAAACCCCGGAAACCTGCTGTTCTAACACAGCCCCCACCGCAACATCAGATGCGTCGGTTGTTAAAGCTATTTGCGCCGCTGGGGATGGATGGGCCAAAAGGGCAGCAGTGGCCAGTGCAGCTTTAGCATCACCAAATGCCTGTAGGCGTTCTGGTGTCCAGTCAACACTGTCGTTGGGCTTTTTCTTTTTCAGCGCTCCATAGAGCGGACGCAGCAGCTGTGCTGCCCTGGGGAGGAAACGGTTATAGAAGTTAACCATTCCCAAAAATTCTTGTAGCGCTTTAACAGACTGGGGCTGTGGGAAATCGGACACCGCCTGCACCTTGTTTGGTAATGGGACAGCACCACTTGCAGAAATGCGGTGGCCCAAAAAGTCAATGACTGGCAGTCCAAACTGGCATTTCGCTGTATTTACAATCAGGCCATGTGCTGCCAGGCGCTGAAAAACCTCACGGAGGTGGGACATGTGCTGCTCAGCCGAGCTGCTAGCCACCAGGACGTCATCCAGGTACACAAATACGAAGGACAGACCCCTTAGGACTGAATCCATCAACCGCTGAAATGTTTGTGCTGCACCTTTAAGACCAAAAGGCATGCGCAAAAACTCAAACAGGCCGAAAGGCGTGATAACAGCGGTCTTAGGGACATCCTCCACATGCACAGGAACCTGGTGGTACCCCCGTACTAAATCTACTTTAGAAAAAATGGAGGTCCCAGCCAGGTGCACTGAAAAATCCTGGATGTGGGGGATGGGATAACGATCGTTCTCTGTGATGTTATTAAGGCGGCGGAAATCCCCACATGGACGCCATTTGCCGTCTGCTTTGGGCACCATGTGCAGGGGGGAGGCCCACGGACTGTTTGAGCGCTGCACGATGCCTAAACGCTCCATGTTAGCAAACTCTTCCTGTGCTATTGCTAGCTTAGTAGCATCGTGCACGTGCGAACACCGGGGGGCCCGTTGTGGGAATATAATGTTCGACCCCATGTTTTGTGTTTGTGTTTGCAAAATCAGGAACAGTCAGCGAGGGGAATTCAGACAATAAACGCTGAAACACATTACCCGAAGCTAAAAAGTTAGCATGCATTAAAGGCCCAGCTCCTCGCGTCTCACAAGGCAGTGACGAAAAAGACACAGCGTCGATCAAACGTCTGTTAGCTACATCAACAAGGAGCCCGTGAGCACAAAGAAAATCAGCCCCTAAAATAGGGACTGAGCTAGCAGCTACCACAAAGTTCCACTGGAAGTCCCGTTCATGGAAACACACAGTCACCAACCTTTCGCCAAACGTCTTGATGGGATAGCCGTTAGCCGCGGTTAGCTGCGGCCCGCAGCCTTCTGCCAACCTGTCGGAGCCAGTCGGGGGAACGAGGCTCTTCTGCGAGCCAGAGTCCACCAGGAACCGCCTCCCCGACCTCGAGTCTTCCATGAAAAGCAGCCTTTCCTTGTCGCCAACGGCCGCGACTGCTAGCGGCCGCTGGCGTACTCGTTTCCCTGCGGCTTGTAACTGCACGGTGGGACGCATCGTTGTGCTTTGGCTCCAAAACGCTGGTGGTAGAAACAAAGGGCGGCTCCTGTCCGCCCTATGGGTAGTGACCCCTGCTACCACTGATGGCTCGTCCGGCACTGAGGGCGTTGTTTGAAGCTGAGGTGCTGCTGGAGAACCGGGGACCGCCGCCTGGACCGCGAAAGTCCTCGCAGCCAGCAGGATGCGGTCGGCTTCACGGGCCAGCGAGCGGTAATCCCTCTGCTGCAGAAACGAGGAGTTGGCCAGCGCGGTGCGTACTGGAGCCGGGAGCCGGCGGAGGAAGAGATGGAGGAAAAGAAACTCGCAGTCTGCTGATCCCCTCAAAGACAACATGCCTTCCATGAGCTCAAGAGCTGTGCCATCGCCCAAATCGGAGAGGGAAAAAAGTTTCTCAGCGCGCTCCGCGTCAGAGAGTGTGTACCGTTGCAGAAGGAGCTGCTTGAGTGCGTCGTATTTTCCTTGTGCAGGAGGGTCTTGTAGCAGGCTCATTACCCGCTGGATGGACATTTATTATTAGGTCACTTAATTTAAATTTCTTTAGCACCTTAAAGAGATAAGACCAATCAACTGAGTCAAACGCCTTTTCAGCATCCAGACTAATGATCATTGACTTTTCTCTTTGTTTTTGTATGTAGCTCATTATTTGCAGGGTACGTCTAATATTATCCTGGGTTTGCCTTTTATTAATAAATCCTGTTTGATCGTTATTTATCAGATGGGGTATAATATTCTCCATCCGTTTTGACATTATTGAGGTGTAAATACGATAGTCCACATTGAGTATTGAGATTGGTCTGAATGACCCACATTCTAATCTGTCCTTTTGTTCTTTAGGTATAAGTGATATAATGGCTTCTTTCCAGCTTGGAGGGATCTGTGTCTTTTTAAGTGCCCAGTTGAAAGTTTTTAGAAGTAGCGGTGTGAGTTCTTCTTTAAAAGTTTTATACCATTCGGAGCTGAAACCATCATTTCCTGGGGATTTATTATTCTTTAGATTCTTGATTGCATTTTGTATTTCAGTTTTGGTTATTTCAGCCCCGAGTTTATTATTTTCCTCCTCAGTCATTTGTGGGAGATCAAGTGTATTAAGAAATAAGTCAACATCCTTCTCCTCTGCCCTTGTTATTTTAGAGAATAGTTTTTTATAAAATGATTCAAAGGTTGATATATTTCCTCCTGTTTAGTCTTTATTGTATTAGTATGATTGTCTCGAATTTTAAAAATGGTCCTATCTGTTTGTTGTTTCCTAAGTTTCCAGGCTAATAACTTAGAAAATTTTGCACCACTCTCATAATACCTTTGTTTTGTGAAAAACATACTTTTGATTATTTCCTGAGTAGTCAATTCATTAATATCATTTCTTATCTTTCTAATTTCTTGTAATATTTGTTGACTTTTATTCTGAACATGTCTATGTTCCAGCTCTTTTAACTTTTCTTGCAACTCTTGTAGTTTTTTCTGTCTTTGTTTCTTTTTGACTGCTGCTATGGCTATAATTTTCCCCCTTAGTACAGCTTTGGCTGCATCCCAGAGGAAGGGTGGAGATGTTTCGCCATTATCATTCTCATGAATGTATCTGGATATATCTTCTGATAATTTCTTTTTAATTTGTGTATCATTTAAAAGGTTGATGTTAAGTCTCCATAAGATATTTCTTTGTTTTTCACCCAATGCCATTGTTAAGTATATTGGGGCATGATCACTTATGTCTATTGTTCCTATCTCTGCTTCTAATCTATCTTTGTTAGAAATAAAAAAATAATCTAGCCTTGTATATACCCTGTAAGGGTTAGAGAAGTGTGTATATTGCCTGGTTTTTGGATTCATTTCCCTCCAGATGTCCATTATTCCAATATTTTGCATTTGGTTATTGAATTTTTTATTAATTGCTTTACATTTACTGGTAGTTTTTTGGCTGGAGCTGTCTAGGAGTGGTTGAAGGTGAAAATTGAAGTCTCCGCTACAAATTAATGTTCCTCCAGTATTATTCACAATAAGATCCATTATTTTAGTAAAAAACAACATTTCACTTCCGGGTGGGGCGTAAACATTGAAAAAAGTATGTCTCTCCATTTATAGTTCCTCTGATTAATACATATCGGCCCTCTTCATCTTTGAGTTCAAAACTGTGTTCAAAAGTCACTTTACTTGATATCAATATTGCCACCCCTCTTTTATGTTTTCCCTTGAAAGAGGAGTAGTATGATTTAGTGTACCCATATTTGGTTAGTTTTTGATGTTCTAGGTCATTTATGTGTGTTTCTTGTAAGTAAACTATGTCTATCTTCTCCCTCTTCATTTTTGTTAGTATTTTTGCTCTTTTTATTGGATTTAATATGCCATTAACATTAAAAGATGCCACTTTCAACCTTTCACATAACATTTACATAAATAATAAGTAGTTTCAACACCATTTATCTGACAATAAAGTTGACTTTGACTTTGACTTTGATTTTGCTGCTGAGCTCTCCTAGAAAACTTAACGTGTCACATGAGCTGTGATAAACAAACAGAAAAAAAACATAACACATCTGAAAATAAAACCTGGAGTTCCAAAGTAAAGGTGGGTTGTCCTTTACCTGACCTTGGTTGGGGTCAGAACTTGGAGGGATGTCCTTCACTGATGGTGATGGAGTAGGGCCCTCCCTTGCAACCTGAGAAGTGTGTCCATACCTTTATATGGTCCTGGTCCTCCTAATTACTACTGAAGTGTGAGGAAACAGAGAGTATTTTAGCTCTAGTATGTGTTTTTCTGTTTGTTTGTTTTTTTCATTCTGGGGGCTGTCTTCTGAAAGCCTGCAGTTTGGATATGGCACCAGTTTGTTCGATGGGCTGCTCCTGCTGGGTGCTCCTTTCTTTCCCGACGACTTTCCATAATTCCCCCTCCAGTTGTTTCTTCAGGTCTTGACGTGGTGGAATCACCTGGACTGCAAAGCCTCTGTCATGCATATCCTTTGTTGCCTCTTGCGCTGTTTGATACAGACGTGTTTCATTCTTGTAGAAGACACGGAGCTTGGCTGGGTATGGAGTCTGAAACCGGATCTTCTTTTCCCTCAACACCCTCTTCGCTTCGTTGTATTCTTTGCGGCTGTTTAGAATTGCAGTGGGATAGTAGTGGTCGAAGTACACCCTCTGGGAATTGATGTAGATTTCCTTTTTCTCCCATGCTTTTCTCAGTATTTCCTCCTTTGTACGGTACCGGAGGAACTGTACCACAATCGATCTCGGTTTTGCTGTTCCCGTTGGTTTCGGCGCTAGTGCTCTGTGCGCTCTCTCTATGCTGAGTTCATGGGTTTCGGGAAAGTCCAGCTTCTCACGGAGGAGTTTTTCTACATAGTCAACCATCAAGCTGCCTTGCTCCTCGTCCTCCGGTATGTTAAAAATCCGTATATTCGTTCTCCTTGCTCTTGCTTCTTGGTCAACCAGCTTGTCTTCGTTTTGAATCTGTGTTTTTAGCATGCTTCTCACTGCTAGCACAACCGCATCTAGCTTTGTTTCTGCAGCTACGATGCGCTCCTCGGCTTCGTCAATTCTTTGGGTCGCTTTATTAATATCTTCTTTTAAAACGTCCAACTGTTGTTTGTTTTCTTGTCTGAATTCTTGTATTTCTTGAAGAATCATTTCAAGATTAACTTTAGGTTTGTCTTTACCTTTTGTTTTTCCGGTTCCGTCTTTAGCATTAGCATGGCTATCCTTGTGCTGCGGTTCGTCGTCGCCGTCAGACATGTTTGGAGCATTTTTCTTACTTCTCTCTCTTGTGTCCATCTCGACCTGCGTTCGTTTTTTCTTGCAGTTGAGTCTTTCGTGGCTTTGAACTGGTTGCAGGAGTTTTATTGAAATCTTTAAGGAGGAGTACTCTTCTTATGCTGCCATTCGGTAGAAACCGGAACCGGGTACTACGAGAACAGTGTTCAACAATCTTTTATCAAATGGGGAAAAATTATAGTACAAATATACTTAAATATTCATCATCTGTTTTTAATTGTGCTGTGAGGTTGAAAATGCAAAGTATGATTTGTAGAATGAGAGGGCTGAGAGAAGTGGAAGTCTTCCAGACAGTAAAGTGACCTTTGACAGGGATATGAGTGAGTTTATCAAAGGCCAGAAGAACAGAAGACCTCAGTGATTTAATCAAATAGAAGATAAGCAGAAGACCTCGTGATGAAACTTCATGATAGGACTTATCTTGTAAGACGATATATAAGACTGTTACATATTTTTAAAAGATCTCTTCATTGAAATTGACAAGTTCCTAAGGTAATTTAAATTAACTTCACACGCTGAAAGTGTTCCAGATTGTTCTGCTCTTCAAAAATGCTCTTTGAATTTGTTCATTGCAATAAAGAAAGGCACAAGTCACACAGAGTGTCTCAGCAGTCTTCAGGAGAGCGCTGCCGGAGGAGTGTCGCTGCAGAGGCATTTATAAACTTGAAGGGGAGCTAATCAACATCTGGTTCGATGGGACTGAACCATGCTTGGGTTGTGTGATGTCACCACAGATCCAAGGTCTCCGAGCACAGCTCCCAGCACAAACCTTACGCCAACAGGAAACTGCTTTGTCCACGGCTGCACCTGTGATAACAAATTACAGCCTCAGTGGAAATGTACAGCTTTGGAACACTTCGAATATTAGGAAGAACTTAAAGAATATATGCAAATAAGGTTGCCATCACAAAAGCATTATGAGTCTTTTTGTTACCAGTGCATGTTTGATTTTTTATGTGGTGTTGCCACTGAGGTCGGGTCATAGTTAAAAAAACAAGGAAGTTTGGATGCTTAAGAAATTCTGTGTGCATGAGCGTTTTAAACATTTAACTATAGCAGATCAGAAATTAGATTAGACTGAAGATGCATGTACTGCATTTGGGCTTCTTTTAAAACACTTGGGGTTTTCTGCAAACAATGTTTAAGGCGTTCATGCACTGAATGAGACTGAACACAGGCACTCCTTTTTACTGACGAAATCGAGTTCAATACCTCAGTCTAAATAAAATCACTTTCAAAAATTGACTGGTGTGTATTCTTTGAAACACGAACTGAAAAACAGAAACATCTGAAATTTCATCTTAAACATGTTCTTTTTGGAAGCTGAGAGGCATAATTATGGAGTGATGAGTCCCGCATGAACTTAGTTTGCAATATGCTACTTGTATATGTGCTCCTTTGTGGGAAAAACTAATTTAAAAGGACATAAAGAGACATAACTAGTACAGTATTGGATGGAATTGTAGTGACTGATCTAGATGGTGATAGGCTGCACATATAATATAAAAGCCTTGTTCATTCCTCTTTATACAGCAGTCCAGCCCTGCCTTCACTGCCACGTGTCCAGCACTGTACTTACACTTTTGCTTCTTTTTTTTTTAAAGTCTTCTCTTTTTTATCTTGTTTTCATAAGTTTAAAAAAAAAAATTACTGTAGGAGGTTAATAAATCATAGGAGAATTTGTTTTCCCATGGGCTCACCACCTGTGGGAGGGGCCAAAGGGGTCGGGTGCAATGTGGGATGGGTGGTGGCCGAGGGCGGGGACCCTGGCGGTCTGATCCTCGGCTACAGAAGCTGGCCATTGGGACATGGAATGTCACCTCTCTGGTGGGGAAGGAGCCTGAGCTAGTGTGTGAGGTTGAGAGGTTCCGACTAGAAATAGTCGGACTCACCTCAACGCATGGCTCTGGCTCTGGAACCAGTTTCCTTGAGAGGGGTTGGACACTCTTCCACTCTGGAGTTGCCCCTGGTGAGAGGCGCCGAGCAGGAGTGGGCATACTTGTTGCCCCCCATCTTGGTGCCTGTACGTTGGGGTTCACCCCGGTGAACGAGAGGGTAGCCTCCCTTCGCCTACGTGTGGGGGGACGGGCTCTGACTGTTGTTTGTGCCTATGCGCCAAACGGCAGCTCAGACTACCCACCCTTTTTCTTGGAGGGGGTATTGGAGAGTGCGCCTCCTGGGGACTCCCTTGTTCTACTGGGGGACTTCAACGCTCACGTGGGCAATGACAGTGAGACCTGGAGGGGTGTGGTTGGGAGGAACGGCCCCCCTGATCTGAACCCAGAGTGGTGTTCTGTTATTGGACTTCTGTGCTCGTCATGGATTGTCCATAACGAACACCATGTTCAAGCATAAGGGTGTCCATATGTGCTCTTGGCACCAGGACACCCTAGGTCGCAGTTCGATGATCGACTTTGTTGTCGTCTCATCTGATCTGCGGCCGCATGTCTTGGACACTCGGGTGAAGAGAGGGGCGGAGCTGTCAACTGACCACTACCTGGTGGTGAGTTGGCTCCGATGGTGGGGGAGGATGCCGGTCAGACCTGGCAGACCCAAACGTATTGTGAGGGTCTGCTGGGAACGTCTGGCAGAGTCTCCCGTAAGACGGAGCTTTAACTCCCACCTCCGGGAGAGCTTTGAACACGTTCCGAGGGAGGCGGGGGACATGGAGTCCGAGTGGGCCATGTTCCGCGCCTCTATTGTCGAGGCAGCTTATCGGAGCTGTGGCCGCAAGGTTGTTGGTGCCTGTCGTGGTGGCAACCCTCGAACCCGGTGGTGGACACCGGCAGTGAGGGATGCTGTCAGGCTGAAGAAGGAGTCCTATTGGGCCTTTTTGGCCTGTGGGACCCCGGAAGCAGCTGATAGGTACCGGCAGTCCAAGCGGCATGCGGCTCGGGTGGTTGCTGAGGCAAAAACTCGGGCGTGGGAGGAGTTCGGAGAGGCCATGGAGAATGACTTCCGTACGGCTTCGAGGCGATTCTGGTCCACCATCCGACGTCTCAGGGGGGGAAAGCGGTATGCGACCAACACCATTTATAGTGGGGGTGGTGTGCTGCTGACCTCAACTCGGGATGTTGTGAGTCGGTGGGCAGAGTGCTTCGAAGACCTCCTCAATCCTACTGGCACATCTTCCACTGAGGAAGCGGAGCCTGGGGACTTTTGGTCGGGCTCTCCAATCTCTGGTGCTGAGGTCACCAAGGTGGTTAAAAAGCTCTGTGGTGGCAAGGCTCCAGGGGTGGACGAGATTCGCCCGGAGTTCCTCAGGGCTCTGGATGTTGAAGGGTAGTTTTGGCTTACACGACTCTGCAATATTGCGTTGACATCGGGGGCAGTTCCCTTGGATTGGCAGACTGGGGTGGTGGTTCCCCTATTCAAAAAGGGGGACCGTAGGGTGTGTTCCAACTATAGGGGGATCACACTCTTAAGCCTCCCTGGTAAGGTCTATTCAGGGGTTCTGGAGAGGAGGGTCCGTCGGATAGTCGAACCTCGGATTCAGGAGGAGCAATGTGGTTTTCGTCCTGGTCGTGGAACACTGGACCAGCTCTACACCCTCAGCAGGGTCCTGGAGGGTGCGTGGGAGTTTGCCCAACCAGTTTACATGTGCTTTGTGGACTTGGAGAAGGCATTCGACCGCGTCCCTCAGGGGGTTCTGTGGGGGGTACTCCGGGAGTATGGGGTACCAGGTCCTTTGATAAGGGCTGTTAGGTCCCTGTACGACCGGTGTCAGAGCTTGGTCCGCATTGCCGGCAGTAAGTCAGGCTTGTTTCCGGTGAGAGTTGGACTCCGCCAAGGTTGCCCTTTGTCACTGATTCTGTTCATAACTTTTATGGACAGAATTTCTAGGCGCAGCCAAGGTGTTGAGAGGATCCGTTTTTGTGGCCTTAGAATCGCATCTCTGTTTTTTGCAGATGATGTGGTCCTGTTGGCTTCATCAAGTCGTGATCTACAACTTTCGCTGGAGCGGTTTGCAGCCAAGTGTGATACGGCCGGGATGAGGATCAGTTCCTCCAAATCCGAGGCCATGTTCTTGAGCCAGAAAAGGGTAGCATTCCCTCTCCGGGTCGGGGAGGAGGTCCTGCCCCAAGTGGAGGAGTTTAAGTATCTTGGGGTCTTGTTCACGAGTGAGGGAAAACTGGAGCGTGAGATCGATAGGCGGATAGGTGCAGCATCCGCAGTGAAGCGGGCGCTGTACCGGTCTGTCGTGGTGAAGAGAGAGCTGAGTCAAAAGGCAAAGCTCTCAATTTACCGATCGATCTACGTTCCCACCCTCATCTATGGTCATGAGCTTTGGGTTGTGACCGAAAGAACAAGATCTCGGATACAAGCGGCTGAAATGAGTTTTCTCCGCAGGGTGTCTGGACTCTCCCTTAGAGATAGGGTGAGAAGCTCAGTCATCCGGGAGGGACTCGGAGTAGAGCCGCTGCTTCTCCACATCTCCACATCGGTACAGCGCCCGCTTCACTGCGGATGCTGCACCTATCCGCCTATCGATCTCACGCTCCAGTTTTCCCTCACTCGTGAACAAGACCCCAAGATACTTAAACTCCTCCACTTGGGGCAGGACCTCCTCCCCGACCCGGAGAGGGAATGCTACCCTTTTCTGGCTCAAGAACATGGCCTCGGATTTGGAGGAACTGATCCTCATCCCGGCCGCATCACACTTGGCTGCAAACCGCTCCAGCGAAAGTTGTAGATCACGACTTGATGAAGCCAACAGGACCACATCATCTACAAAAAACAGAGATGCCATTCTAAGGCCACAAAAACGGATCCTCTCAACACCTTGGCTGAACCTAGAAATTCTGTCCATAAAAGTTATGAACAGAATCAGTGACAAAGAGCAACCTTGGCGGAGTCCAACTCTCACCGGAAACAAGCCTGACTTACTGCCGGCAATGCGGACCAAGCTCTGACACCGGTCGTACAGGGACCTAACAGCCCTTATCAAAGGACCTGGTACCCCATACTCCCGGAGTACCCCCCACAGAACCCCCTGAGGGACGTGGTCAAATGCCTTCTCCAAGTCCACAAAGCACATTTAAACTGGTTGGGCAAACTCCCACGCACCCTCCAGGACCCTATTGAGGGTGTAGAGCTGGTCCAATGTTCCACGACCAGGACAAAAACCACACTGCTCCTCCTGAATCCGAGGTTCGACTATCCGACGGACCCTCCTCTCCAGAACCCCTGAATAGACCTTACCAGGGAGGCTTAAGAGTGTGATCCCCCTATAGTTGGAACACACCCTACGGTCCCCCTTTTTGAATAGGGGAACCACCACCCCAGTCTGCCAATCCAAGGGAACTGCCCCCGATGTCAATGCGATATTGCAGAGTCGCGTAAGCCAAAACTACCCTACAACATCCAGAGCCCTGAGGAACTCCGGGCGAATCTCGTCCACCCCTGGAGCCTTGCCACCACGGAGCTTTTTAACCACCTTGGCGACCTCAGCACCAGAGATTGGAGAGCCCGACCCAAAGTCCCCAGGCTCCGCTTCCTCAGTGGAAGACGTGCCAGTAGGATTGAGGAGGTCTTCGAAGCACTCTGCCCACCGACTCACAACATCCCGAGTTGAGGTCAGCAGCACGCCACCCCCACTATAAATGGTGTTGGTCGCATACCGCTTTCCCCCCCTGAGACGTCGGATGGTGGATCAGAATCGCCTCGAAGCCGTATGGAAGTCATTCTCCATGGCCTCTCCGAACTCCTCCCACGCCCGAGTTTTTGCCTTAGCAACCACCCGAGCTGCAACTGAAACCAACTTAAATTATGAATTAATTTAAGTTTAATTTGTCTCGGTAACACAGACTTCAGTAACGTAGACTTTAGGCTGACCTTCTCCTGTTGCAGTCATAGCTGTCAGAAAGCTCAATGAGTAGAGCGTTGCGTCGCAGTTCCGAACCTTATGGGTTCGAGTCCCACATGGGACAACGTTTTTTTTTCTCCTTTTAATTCATTCCAGATTTAAAAAACACAAGAAAACTATTTACAATACAACAAGAAATGAAGCATAAAGTCTTTTTAATCTGGAATGAATGAATAATCTAAAGAAAGAAGGAAAAAAAATAGTCATACCTCGTGGGAATCGAACCCACGAGGTCTCGATAAGCGGTGCAATGCTTTACCCAGTGGGCCACCAGGACACGTGCATATTTTAAGGTCCACATTTATTATAAACAAAACATTCTTTGGCTTTAGTTGGTCATTTACTCCCATGAGTGACGCTGCTAATAAGGACAGATTTTCTTTTCTTGACCTCAGAGAGCAGAACTTCAATCTCCGCACCGGTAGAGTTCTTCTTTTTACTTTTCGCTGTCATTTTATGAACGAACACGTTTTGCCTCTGAGGCAGGAAACGTAGCCTTATATGGTGTTTTGAGGGGTGGGAATTATGTAAATAACCTCTCCGCGTGCACGCGCAGGTGAATAGAACAGGTGGGATTCATCATATTTGCGCAGCCATTTACACACTTTTCCTGAGGATAGAAGAGTTTGTTGAATCTGACGTGGCATGTTCGTACGAATGCTTCGTACGAACAAAAGTAGGAGAAATTTAGGATAAAAATACGAACATGTTCGTGCATGAGGGCCATTATTTATAACTCAATTCCACTCGTTGGCATGGATGTGGAAAGACTGCTGCGGCTTCCGTATTCGAAAGGCATTGTGGGGATACCGTAGTCGAAAGGCATTGTGGGCTACCGTAGTCGAAAGGCATTGTGGGAAATGTAGGTTTTGGTCAAAACACGCTGTATTTATTTTTAGACACTCAAAACCTTTAAGCTAAGCTCTCACGGGCCACATAAAATGACATGGCGGGCCACATCTGGCCCGCGGGCCTTGACAATGACACATGTGGCCTGGAGGAAACCCCCTACATGCACAAGGAACACATGCAAAGTCTACATGGAAAAGCAGATATTTGAACAATAATCCTTTGTTGTTGTTTATTTATTTATTTTGCTAACTGTCCCACTACCATACAGCAAAGTTTTGTTGTTGTCGTGTTTTTTATTTTATTTTTTATTTTTAGTGACTTGCTATTATTACACGTCACATACATACAGATTTAGAATGGGTGGACTTGAGACCTGAGAGGTGGGGGAACCAGAGTGCCTGGAGTAAACCCCTACATGCACAAGGAAAACATGCAAACTCTACATGGAAAAGCAGATATTTGAACAATAATCCTTTGTTGTTGTTGTTGTTGTCGTGTTTTTTATTTTATTTTTTATTTTTAGTGACTTGCTATTATTACACGTCACATACATACAGATTTAGAATGGGTGGACTTGAGACCTGAGAGGTGGGGGAACCAGAGTGCCTGGAGGAAACCCCTACATGCACAAGGAAAACATGCAAACTCTACATGGAAAAGCAGATATTTGAACAGTCATCCTTTGTTGTTGTTGTTGTTGTTGTTGTTGTTGTTTTTTGCTAACTGTCCCACTACCATACAGCAAAGTTTTGTTGTTGTCGTTTATTTATTTTTTATTATTATTTTTATTTTTAGTGACTTGCTATTATTACACGTCACATACATACAGATTTAGAATGGGTGGACTTGAGACCTGAGAGGTGGGGGAACCAGAGTGCCTGGAGTAAACCCCTACATGCACAAGGAAAACATGCAAACTCTACATGGAAAAGCAGATATTTGAACAATAATCCTTTGTTGTTGTTGTTGTTGTTGTTGTTGTCGTCGTGTTTTTTATTTCATTTTTTATTTTTAGGGACTTGCTATTATTACACGTCACATACATACAGATTCAGAATGGGTGGACTTGAGACCTGAGAGGTGGGGGAACCAGAGTGCCTGGAGTAAACCCCTACATACAAGGACAACATGCAAACTCTACATGGAAAAGCAGATATTTGAATAGTCATCCTTTTTTTTTGCTAACCTTTACACTACTGCACAGCCAAGTTTTCGTTGTTGTCAATTATGTCTGTTTTTAAAGCAACTACACAAAGCACATGCAGATGTGGACTTTAGACCCGGAAGGTGGGGGAACCAGATTGCCTGGAGAAAACCCCCAAATGCAAACCTCATACAGAAAGGCAGATATGTGAACCCTAAACCTTTTTTTTTTTTCAAACACTTACCATGCAGTCTTTACATGTGGTTTGTTGCTGGCTTGTTGTTCAGATGACTCTCTACCCTTATTCAAACAGCTTGTGATGGATTTAAATATTCTTGAGAAGACGTTCCTAATCCTCTTAAAGTATTTCCTTTTTGATTTCACCTCTACACAAGGTGAAGGATTTTTACTTTGACAAGAATATTTTTTGTTTGTTTTGCATGAGGTAATGGCTTCGAAGGGGTCTGTGTCGTTTTTTAAGGGATTTCCTGACCGAATGTTTTGATTAAATCTGTCTGAAAGATTGCGAGTGAAACATTTCAAACTTTCTTCACTTGCAAGTTTCACACTCAGACCCTTAAATCCATCTGTAATACTTCCTTTGTCCCTTTCAGATCTGTTATTCGCTTGATCTAAGGAATCGTTTGAACTGGAAGTACATGTGCTTTTGACGTCCATAGAACTGACCAGGCTACTGTGTCTGCATTTTACTAATATTCTACGACCGTTTGTGACAGATGATCTATTGGCATGAGAATGTGTTGTGTTGAAAGTTGGAACATATGTTTCAACAAAAGTCTTGTTGTTACATTGCACTTTCTCACAAAGAATGTCTGGTGGGTCTATCCGCTGGACGTCCGTCTCAGATGTTCGTTCTTCAGAATTTTCTACATTTATATTTGTAGTTTGGATCTTATTGGGATCCAAATGCATGGACTTTTCGCTTTCGCGGTCCAGAGAACTGGGTGTGAGCTTGTTTTTGCTTTTGACAAATATTTGACGAACATTACTGACAGATGAGCCGTTTTTAACATCAGAAAAGTGGGCCATTCTAGTGGAGGCTGGAACACATGCCTCGGTGTTATGGTCCACATCTTCTTTGTTAAGAGAATTTCTGTGTGAGCTCCCAAGTTGGCATTTTTCTAAGATTTGATATGCATCGGCCACATAAACATCATCTCTGGCACCAGCAAGGTGGGCCATTGTAATAAAATCATGATTTAGTGCATCAGCCGGGAGAATCCTGTCGGCTGAATTGATTCTTTTGGTTTGCCGAATAAAATCTATAAAGCATTCTAAATCATTAATTTCATGGAGATGATCAGTTTTCGGTGCCTTTTTCTTCAAATCATCCAGAGACTGAAACCATTTGTAATATTTTCTTTCGTCAGTTTGAATTCCTGTTGTTTTCAAATATTCTTCTGCTGTTTTCAGTCTCCAAACAGGATCTGGGCTGCTCTGATCCTTTAGAAAATAATTGCCAACATGCACGCCAATATCCAATATTGTTTCGTCAGGCATACCATGCAGCTTTATTATAAATTCCAAGGTTTGTATATCAGAACTTGCTGGATACATGTGCTGCGAAAGGAACAGAAAACCCAGTACCGATCCCAGACTCCACATGTCAATGCTTTCGTCCTTAGGGTAGCCCAGATAAACCTCGGGTGCCCTATAACCAGGCGCTTGCAAAATAGCGCTCTGTGTTAATTCTACAGTTGAGCGAGCGCACCCAAAGTCAATTAACTTCACCCGGAAAAGCATTTTTTCATGATTGACAATCATTATGTTGTCTGGTTTGATGTCTGTATGGGTAATGCCCAACTGTTTTAGTGCATTGAGAGCAACGACCATCTGTTCAGCAATCGGCCGGATTTCTGAAATACTTAGACGTTTGGGAAAATGTTTTTTTACCCAGTCGAACAAACTCAAGTCTAAACATTCAAACACAAAGCAAGTGTGTTCTTTGTATGGAAAACTGTCAAAACACCTGATCATGTTATTTTTGTCCACATCGAGTTCTCTGAGTTGTTTCAATATTCTGGCTTCTCGTGCAATTGAATGTTGGTTATCAGTACATCTGTTTATAAATTTTATTGCCACAAATTCGTTTGTAAAACCTTTTCTGAATCTAGAAACGGTACCAAAGACCCCCTGTCCAAGTTTTTCAACCAGGTGGTAGTCAATTGTTTTATGGCGGAGGCCAAAACATTTTTTTAAATTATTTTCAGACAAATTTGTGGTATTTTTTGAGTTTTTCAGACTAAAGGCTGGCTCATTCGATTCCTCGTCTTCGTCCTCACTGACATCTGAATCTACACTCACAAATCCGCACCCAACCATTAATCTAAATGCTAAAATTCTATATAGGCTACAATTGTTGTTTTGCAGGTGGTTCATTGTAATAAATGTATGTTCCAGTCCGCAGTTTGGCAAGACTCTGTCCTCTGGATGCAGTTTTAACAGAGTTTTAAGGAAATCTATAAATGCTCCCAGATCTTCTAGTTCAGCTGACTCCAAGTCTGTTTGTGTTTTTCTTAAATCATCTAGCGACTCTAAATTATCATAAGGCCACTCACTGGGTTTAATTCTCTTTCTGGTTGCTTCATAATATTCTTTGGTTGTTTTAAACCTCCATGTATCTTCTTTTTTATCGTGAGTAAAATAGGTCTGAGCACGCCAGCATATGTCAAGGACAGAATTGTCTGGTTTGCCATGTAATTTAACAATACATTTCAAATAATTGTACTCACAGTCTGTTGGATACAGATTTTGACCAAGAAACAGATACGCCAGTGTGCAGCCAAGACTCCACGTGTCAATGCTTCCATCCAACGAACGATCCCAGAAGATTTCTGGTGCGCTGAAGCCCCAAGAAAAAGGGAGCGTGGCCTTTGATAATTTGAGAGTCGCGACCGCGTTCCCAAAACCTGCTAGTTTCACTCTGAATGGCTGAGAGAGATGGCTCACAAATAAGATGTTCTCAGGTCGTATATTTGCATGAGTGATCCCAGAGTATTTTAATGCTCTCAAAGCTACAAGCATTTGGTGGGCAATTCCTCTGATTTCACTTAGCTTAAGAGGTGTACAATTTCGTTTTGTCATGAAATCCTGAAGGTTTAAATCAAGTTTTTCAAAAACAAGCCATTCACAATTCTTAAATGTGAAGTTTTCAATAAACTTAACTACATGGTCTCTGTCAGGATCTCGAGTTTTGAGATAACTTAAAGCACTGACCTCTTGTTCGGCTCCACCGGAACACTTGTATTTCTTTCTGCATTTCAACGCAAATACTTCTTTAGTTCCTTCTTTTCTGCATGTAACGACATCTCCAAATTGACCATATTTTAAGACTTCTACGATGTAGAAAACGCTAGACTGGTCTTTAATAGTGGCACCGACTTGTGCTTTAAAAGTTAACCTTTCAGTCAAGACTGACACAATTTTTTTCACGTATTTGTCCATTTTTCAAACACGAGAACCAGAGCCCTATAGAGAGACTAGAACAACACACGACCAAGTTCAAGGAACTGTTTCCAAAACCGTGTTCCACTTATATTTATAGACTTTTGTGAGTGATAGATCAAAGGACCCAAGCACACTTTGATCTGAGGTGATGATGTCATCATGCATTCATGAATGATACAACAAATGACACAAGCACACTTGATAAAAGATGATGATGTCATCATGCATTATTCATGCATTATGCAACAAATGACCCAAGCACACTTGATCAAAGGTAATGATGTCATCATGCATTATTCATGCATGATGCAACAAATGACCCAAGCACACTTGATCAAAGGTGATGATGTCATCATGCATGCAAAGGATCAAAGCACACTTTGATCTGAGGTGATGATGTCATCATGCATCATGGAACACAGGAAATACAAATATGTTTTTTTTTAAATAATTTTTTTAAATACATTTTTTTAGATAATTTTTGTGTTTCAAGACATCATTGCTTTGAGTTTATGGTGTCATCATGCATCATGGAACATAATGCAAATATGTTTTTTATATATATAATTTTTTTAAATATTTTTTAAAATAATTTTTTGTGTTTCAAGACATCGTTGCTCTGAGTTGATGTCATCATGCATCATGGAACACAATGCAAATATGTTTTTGTTTTTATTTTTTATAATATATTTTTTAAATACTTTAAAAAAATTGTGTTTCAAGACATTGTTGCTCTGAGTTGATGATGTCATCATGTATCATGGAACACAATGCAAATATGGTTGTTTTATTCTTTTTTTTTTTTTTTTCAAGACTGGAACACAGGAAATGCACCTGGTTACCAGGCGTTCAAATAATAAACAATTTAGTGAGCCAACATTTCATATTTTTTAAGGTAGGGGAAACACTGGATTATTATGACAAGTGTTTTTATTACACTGATAAAGTCAATCGGCTATGTGTTTCCTAATGACTTATATTTTCAATAACAAAGCATGTCTTTTTCATAGCATATTGCATCAATTGAGCTAATTAATAATTAGTTAAATGTAAGGCAGCTGGTGATATTTTGTGCATTCTGATTTAATGCTACAAGCAGCATGACATGGAAAAACTGAAAGTTATGCACCATAACTCATGTTCCCTGAAGGAAGAGAACGAGGTGCAACATACTTGCTATGGGAAATTGCGCCCCCGCGCGATTACCTGAAGGAATATACTCACGCCTTTACGGCAGGGGCGTCACCGCCGCACAAGGGGCTCCGCCCCCTGGGTATATAGGCAGGTGACGCCCGTCCATCTTCCTCAATAATTGCACTTCACCGAGCTTTCAGCATTGAAAGGGCCAGTTATGTTGCACCTCGTTCCCTTCCTTCAGGGAACATGAGTTATGGTGCATAACTTTCAGTTAGTCACTCGGTGCAACATACTTGCTATGGGAACGTAATTCATTCACGCCCTTGAAATGCTCAGTGAAATGCGCGCTAGAATGGACGTCTGCCCATGACCAGTGGGCATCCCAGAGCTGCCTTCTATTGTATATTAGAAAGGACAGCCTGTGTGACGTCACTAGCAGTAACATCCAGCCTGTAATGCTTTGCAAAAGTATTTAATGAGGTCCAATTCACGGCAGCACACATGTCCGTGACTGGTATACCCCTGAATAATGACCAGGAAGTAGCCAAACCCCTAGTGGAGTGAGCATGCACTCCAGAGGGCACTTGTTGGCCTTTGCTACTGTAGGCCCTTTTGATGGCCTCAGTCACCCAATGTGAGAGGCGCTGTTTTGACAAAGCTTTCCCGGTAGAGGGTGCTGCAAAGCAGATAAACAGTTGGTTTGTTTTCCTCCATTCGGCTGTTCTCTGCATGTAGGTGCGTAGAGCCCTTAAGCCTCGGATATAGTCGCGCTTTGGTCCGCAAGCTGGAGCGCGCGTGCTGCGCGCGCACTGTGCATGCGTTTATAGTGTGGCACGGCAGCGCATGGCAAAGTGCTGTTCTTTTACTGACCAGCAGGTGGCAGTACCCTCTAAAACCTGTGCATATGTTGCAAGAAAGGGTGTAGAAGAAGAAATCTACCGTAGAAGAAGAACTGTTTGAAATCACACAACAAAAACAAATGGCTTTCCGCTCGCTCGGGGAATTTAAAACATTTGAATCACATAAAAAACATTCCTCCATGCGTCGCGACGCCGTTTCCACGACCACAGCGGCGCAGACAGTTGCAGATTCTGGCGTGAAGGCTGTCGGGGAGGTCCCTACCCGACCTGTCAATCAATTCGGCGCGCGCGCTAGGCTTGCGGAGCTTCAAAATTTGGGAGGTGCACGACCACGCGCGAAACCAACGCGCTGGCCAAAGCGCGGGGGCGGGGACGTCGCGTTTGCGTCACTTTGGCCGCGCGCCCTATGCGACGCGTCAACTATATCCGAGGCTTTACTGGGCAGAGAGCCTGTAGCCTTTCCTGTTCCTGAGTGAGGACAGGGGCAGGTGGAAAGGAGAAAAGATCAAAGTCCAGACTCCTATTATCTAGGGTCCAGACCTTGGGAGTGTACGCGGGATTAGGCCTCAGTGTGACCTTTGACCCGTCAGGGGCGAATCTGATACACAATGGATGTACAGATAATGCGTGGAGGTCACCCACGCGTTTCGCTGAGCAAAGTGCCAGGAGTAGAGCAATCTTATAAGATAGTAAATCTATCTTAATCTCGCTCAGTGGCTCGAATGGAGAATCGCAGAGGGCCCCAAGACCAGACGGAGATCCCAACCAGGGGTCAAAGTCCTTTTAGGAGGCTTATGGTGCATTCACACCTAACAGTGTTTCAACTTCCAAAAAGCTCGTCACGCACGCAAGTGGATGCACTATAGTGTCCAGACCTGAACGCCAGAACGCGAAACTGCTGCTGGGTGTGTGGGAGGAGCTTACCGGTATACCGAGTCCTCACTGCACTCCGCCAGGCGAGGAGCTTTTTATTTCTGTCTCTGTGGAGCAGACTTGACTGGTCGTGAAGGACTTGTCGCGAACACACAGCTACAATGAGTTTCTCTTCCATAGTCCATGACTCCGCGGGTTTTTTCTGTGTCCCACAAACAATACGTCACATAGTTGCGCAATCGTTTCCGCGTCACTGGTTTCCGCGTCACATAGGGACTCTCCCCCTCTCCCCCTGACCCCCTCTCTTCTCCCCCCGACTCTCCCTGATCAACCAATCAGGGAGAGTTGAACGGCGTTTGAACGTTTGAACCGCGAAATCTTCAGCTAGATCAACGTGTGCTTTGGAGGATGACGCGGGTTCACGTGCACGGAAAAACACTTTCCATCCCGCTCAACACGCACGTGACGTGACGCCCGATGCCAAGACGCGGCTGGAAGCGCGTCCCCCATTGACTTTGCATGTAAGCTGGACGCTCCTGCCGTTGAAACGCTGTTAGATGTGAATGCACCATTAGACCGAAGGACACCCTTCATAAATCTTATTATGATTGGGTGTGCTCCAGGTGTTCTGTCTCCCCAGCCTTCATGACAGGCAGAAATTGCTGAAAGGAAGACTTTAATCGTCGAATGTGAGAGTTTCCTTTTTCCAGTAGATCCTGAAGGAAAGTCAGGAGCTGGACCAAGTTGCATGCATAAGGAATAATATTCTTCTCTGAGCACCAGGCTTCGAAGATGCGCCACTTTTGTGTGTATAGAGATTGTGTTGATCCAGCACGGGCATTCTGTATAGTAAAAACCACGTTTTCTGGTAGACCTGTCGCCATTAATCTGTACTTTTCAGCCAACAGACTGGGACAATTGGCAGTTCTTGGCCTAAGTGGCTGTAGCACCCCCTCTGGTGACCCAGCGGCTAACAACCGCTGGGGGTCGACCAAATTTGGAAGGAGGCATCCTCTCCCGTCAGTCCCTAAGTCAATCTGCTCAGGGGTAACTGAGGGTGTATGTAACCTGTCATTTTCCCTGGACAGATTAGGAGGAGGAGAACCAACGTCCGTCTCCAAAACGTGAGGCTGCAGGCCGTGTAGACGAACAGACCTCCTTACTCCAGACCGTGTGCTGGAGTCCCGTTCACTGGGCCCTGGCTTCCATGAAGCATTGGTGCCGAGTGAGCCGACTGGGTCCTATAGTCCATCCATTGGAGGAATTAACTTTGAAAACAGCTGTAAGTTAGCACACAGTGGAAGGTCACGTGTCGCCAGACTGTGGCTTGAACATTGCGTGTCCTTTGTTAATAACAAAGGAGCCGCCGCAGCATGAGAACGTGGGGGGTCCCGCTCTGTTTGGTAGACTCCAGACTATCTGGTGGCAAGGAGCATAGCCTTCTTCGAACAATAGGACGAGAGATCTGATTAGGCTCTGGCTTGTTTATATTCACAGTACGCTGAACACAATCGCTGCTGTGGAGGTGTGAAAGTTGTGGCTTCCTGAGGGCGATTGATGTAGACTCCCTGTCGCGAACCACCACCTGCTCGCCTCTTTGAGATGCGGGCACGTCACGTGATCGCCAGATCAGTGTGTTAGCCGTCTCCCTGCCGACAGCGGAGCGAGGGCCTGAACACGTGATCCTCCTCACCTGCCTCTGGGAGGGGTGAGGGGGGTGTTTGCAGACGCCTCTGTGTCTGCCTATAGCAGATTCATCTGTGGTACTCTGCCGGGGCTTATTTACTAGGCTAATGCCCCGTGAGCCGTGAGGGAGGGGGGTGGACCCCTTCCCTTTATGACGGCTTGCAAGTCGCTTTTCTTGAAAGGCCTGCTTTGCTGGGAGTACTTGATATTCAGTGCTGGGCAGCGCTAATCCAAAAAATTAGTTCCACAATTTCTAAAACGCTTATTAATTTTTTTAGGTCCACAATTTCAAAAGCACAAATGTCTTATGAAAATTAGGGGAAGCTAATCTAATCCGCTATTTATATATTTCTATATTATATATATATATATATATATATATATATATATATATATATATATATATATATATATATATATATATATATATATATTTATATATAGCCGGCAGCGTTATCAATATTTGCACTACACTGCCAACTGAAAAGTAACAAAAATGATCCTAAAAGGATGAAATTACAAAAATCAAAGGATTTATTTAATACTTTACGTACATATATTCTATTCGGCCACGAAATTAACAAAAAATAGAATGATCTTTTAATCCCTAAAACCACTTTTAAATCTCAAATACACGGGTGTGTCGCCACCGCATTTATACATAAAAGTAACCCAAATACATAAAACTAACGACTCACCGTCGAATGGTCGACACAAAACACACAATAAAATCCTCCGGCCGTTAATTTGGCTTGAAACAGCGGGGTTCTCTGCGGATTTATCCATTAGTAACCCAGCACAACCAGCTAGACACAGAGTTAGCGTCCAGTTCACCTCTGACCCGGAAGATGTCAAGATTCTATAGGTAGTCAACAGATTTAATGAAAAGTAACTAAAATACATAAAACTAACGACTCACCGTCGAGTGGTCGACACAAAACACACAATAAAATCCTCCGGCCGCGTTAATTTGGCTTGAAACAGCGGGGTTCTCTGCGGATTTATCCAAGTACCCAGCACAAACAGCTAGCCACAGAATTAGCCCCTGAGTTCACCTCTGACCCGGAAGATGTCAAGATGGAATAGTCCATTTTTAGTAGGGGGATAAAGAAATCGACCGTTTTTTTATTG
>JBBPBX010050944.1:1873-24773 GCA_038048925.1 Garcialebias charrua | reverse complement strand
TATATATATATAGCTATCCATCCATCCATCCATCCATCTTCTTCCGCTTATCCGGGGTCGGGTCGCGGGGGTAGCAGCCTAAGTAGGGAGGCCCAGACTTCCCTCTCCCCAGCCACTTGGAGCAGCTCCTCTGGGGGAATCCCAAGGCGTTCCCAGGCCAGCCGAGAAACATAGTCCCTCCAGCGTGTCCTGGGTCTTCCTCTGGGTCTCCTCCCGGTGGGACATGCCCGGAACACCTCACCAGGGAGGCGTCCAGGAGGCATCCTAACCAGATGCCCGAGCCACCTCAACTGGCTCCTCTCGATGTGGAGAAGCAGCGGCTCTACTCCGAGTCCCTCCCGGATGACTGAGCTTCTCACCCTATCTCTAAGGGAGAGTCCAGCCACCCTGCGGAGAAAACTCATTTCAGCCGCTTGTATCCGAGATCTTGTTCTTTCGGTCATAACCCAAAGCTCATGACCATAGATGAGGGTGGGAACGTAGATCGATCGGTAAATTGAGAGCTTTGCCTTTTGACTCAGCTCTCTCTTCACCACGACAGACCGGTACAGCGCCCGCTTCACTGCGGACGCTGCACCTATCCGCCTATCGATCTCACGCTCCAGTTTTCCCTCATTCGTGAACAAGATCCCGAGATACTTAAACTCCTCCACTTGGGGCAGGACCTCCTCCCCGACCCGGAGAGGGCATGCTACCCTTTTCCGGCTCAAGACCATGGCCTCGGATTTGGAGGAACTGATCCTCATCCCGGCCGCATCACACTCGGCTGCAAACCGCTCCAGTGAAAGTTGTAAATCACGAACTGATGAAGCCAGTAGGACCACATCATCTGCAAAAAACAGAGAAGCGATTCTAAGGTCACCAAAACGGATCCTCTCAACACCTTGGCTGCGCCTAGAAATTCTGTCCATAAAAGTTATGAACAGAATCGGTGACAAAGGGCAACCTTGGCGGAGTCCAACTCTCACCGGAAACGAGCCTGACTTACTGCCGGCAATGCGGACCAAGCTCTGACACCGGTCGTACAGGGACCTAACAGCCCTTATCAAAGGGCCTGGTACCCCATACTCCCGGAGTACCCCCACAGAACCCCCCGAGGGACGCGGTCGAATGCCTTCTCCAAGTCCACAAAGCACATGTAAACTGGTTGGGCAAACTCCCACGCACCCTCCAGGACCCTGCTGAGGGTGTAGAGCTGGTCCAGTGTTCCACGACCAGGACGAAAACCACACTGCTCCTCCTGAATCCGAGGTTCGACTATCCGACGGACCCTCCTCTCCAGAACCCCTGAATAGACCTTACCAGGGAGGCTTAAGAGTGTGATCCCCCTATAGTTGGAACACACCCTACGGTCCCCCTTTTTAAATAGGGGAACCACCACCCCAGTCTGCCAATCCAAGGGAACTGCCCCCGATGTCCACGCGATATTGCAGAGTCGCGTAAGCCAACACAACCCTACAACATCCAGAGCCCTAAGGAACTCCGGGCGAATCTCATCCACCCCCGGAGCCTTGCCACCGCGGAGCTTTTTAACCACCTCGGCGACCTCAGCACCAGAGATCGGAGAACCCGACCCAAAGTCCCCAGGCTCTGCTTCCTCAGTGGAAGACGTGCCAGTAGGATTGAGGAGGTCTTCGAAGTATTCCGCCCACCGACTCACAACATCCCGAGTTGAGGTCAGCAGCACGCCACCTCCACCATAAATGGTGTTGGTCTCGTACCTCTTTCCCCCCCTGAGACGCCGGATGGTGGACCAGAATCGCCTCGAAGCCGTACGGAAGTCATTCTCCATGGCCTCTCCGAACTCCTCCCACGCCCGAGTTTTTGCCTCAGCAACCACCCGAGCCGCATGCCGCTTGGACTGCCGGTACCTATCAGCTGCTTCCGGGGTCCCACAAGCCAAAAAGGCCCAATAGGACTCCTTCTTCAGCCTGACAGCATCCCTCACTGCCGGTGTCCACCACCGGGTTCGAGGGTTGCCACCTCGACAGGCACCAACAACCTTGCGGCCACAGCTCCGATAAGCTGCCTCGACAATAGAGGCGCGGAACACGGCCCACTCGGACTCCATGTCCCCCGCCTCCCTCGGAACGTGTTCAAAGCTCTCCCGGAGGTGGGAGTTAAAGCTCCGTCTTACGGGAGACTCTGCCAGACGTTCCCAGCAGACCCTCACGATACGTTTGGGTCTGCCAGGTCTGACCGGCATCCTCCCCCACCATCGGAGCCAACTCACCACCAGGTAGTGGTCAGTAGACAGCTCCGCCCCTCTCCTCACCCGAGTGTCCAAGACATGCGGCCGCAGATCAGATGAGACGACAACAAAGTCGATCATCGAACTGCGACCTAGGGTGTCCTGGTGCCAAGAGCACATATGGACACCCTTATGCTTAAACATGGTGTTCGTTATGGACAATCCATGACGAGCACAGAAGTCCAATAACAGAACACCACTCTGGTTCAGATCAGGGGGGCCGTTCCTCCCAACCACACCCCTCCAGGTCTCACTGTCATTGCCCACGTGAGCGTTGAAGTCCCCCAGTAGAACAAGGGAGTCCCCAGGAGGCGCACTCTCCAATACCCCCTCCAAGGACTCCAAAAAGGGTGGGTAGTCTGAGCTGCCGTTTGGTGCATAGGCACAAACAACAGTCAGAGCCCGTCCCCCCACACGTAGGCGAAGGGAGGCTACCCTCTCGTTCACCGGGGTGAACCCCAACGTACAGGCACCAAGATGGGGGGCAACCAGTATGCCCACTCCTGCTCGGCGCCTCTCACCAGGGGCAACTCCAGAGTGGAAGAGTGTCCAACCCCTCTCAAGGAAACTGGTTCCAGAGCCAGAGCCATGCGTTGAGGTGAGTCCGACTATTTCTAGTCGGAACCTCTCAACCTCACACACTAGCTCAGGCTCCTTCCCCACCAGAGAGGTGACATTCCATGTCCCAATGGCCAGCTTCTGTAGCCGAGGATCAGACCGCCAGGGTCCCCGCCCTCGGCCGCCACCCATCTCACATTGCACCCGACCCCTTTGGCCCCTCCCACAGGTGGTGAGCCCATGGGAAGGGGGACCCACGTCTCCTCTTCGGGCTGTGCCCGGCCGGGCTCCATGGGTAAAAGCCCGGCCACCAGGCGCTCGCCAGCGTGCCCCACCTCCGGGCCTGGCTCCAGAGTGGGGCCCCGGTGACCCGCGTCCGGGCGAGGGAAAACTTAGTCCATTAATTGTACTCATCATAGGGGTTTTTGGGCTGCACTTTGTCTGATCCCTCACCTAGGACCTGTCTGCCTTGGGTGACCCTTCTAGGGGCATGAAGCCCCTGACAGCATAGCTCCTAGGATCATTGGGACACTCAAACCCCTCCACCACGGTAAGGTGGCAGCCCAGGGAGGGGGTAGACAGTAGTAATAAATGTAAACAGTGAATGTAAACAGTAGTATGACTATAGGCAGTAATGTAATGCAAACATTAGTGCGAATATAAGAAGTAGTGCAAACTGAATGAGCACATGACCGTGAGTTGAGTGAATAACCCGTTTTGATGACACAGAGTCCAGTGTTAAAATCTTTGTGTTGTGTGGTAATGTGTGAAAGTTTTTTGTGATTAAGGCAGTACAAGTGGGAGGGAGGGCAGAGCAGGCAGAGAGTTAAGCATCCTGACTGCCTGATGAACAGAGCTGTCATTTAGTCTGCTGGTTTGAGCCTGGAGACTCCTCAGTCTCCTCCCTGAAGGCAACAGGCTGAAGCAGCTGTGTAGTGGGTGTGTGGGATCACCTGCCATGCAGAGAGCTTTCGGAGTGAGGCGGTTGCTGTGTAAGTCTTCTCCACGTTGAGAGTGAGATTGTTGTGTCCGTACCACAAGGCCAGGCGGCTCACCTCGTTCCTGTAGTCTGTCTCATCGTTGTTGCTGAAGAGACGCACCACTGTTGTGTCGTCCGCAAACTTGATGAAGTGGTTGGAGCTGTATGATGGTGTGCAGTCGTGTGTTAGCAGGGTGAATAGAAGGGGGCTCAGCACACATCCTTGTGGGGCTCCTGTATTCAATGTGATGGTGCTGGATGTGTTATTCCCGACCCGTACTGCCTGTGGTCTCCCGGTCAGGAAGTGTAGCAGCCAGTTACACATTGAGGTGTTCAGCCCCAGACTGTCCAGTTTATGGATGAGCTGTTGGGGGATGATGGTGTTGAATGCTGAGCTGAAGTCGATGAACAGCATTCTGACATAGGAGTCTTTCGTGTCCAGATGTGTGAGAGCTGTGTGGAGGGCAGAGGATATGGCATCGTCGGTTGAGTGATTAGGCCGATATGCAAATTGGAAGGGATCCAGGGAGGCAGGGAGGACAGATGTGATGCTTTTCATGACTAGCCGTTCGAAGCACTTCATCAGGATGGGGGTGAGTGTTACTGGACGATAGTCATTGAGGCAGGAGGGCGTTGCCTTCTTTGGGACAGGGATGATGGTGGTGGCTTTGAAACAGGTGGGGACGATGGCCTGACTCAGCGAGATGTTAAAGATGTCCGTGAAGACCGCTGCGAGTTCTCCTGCACAGTCCTTCAGCACACGACCAGGTATGTTGTCAGGACCAGAAGCTTTCTGGGCGTTGATCTTGATGAATGATCGCCTCACGCTGTCTGAGGACAGCGCCAGCACCTGGTCATCGGGAGAGGGGGTGAGTTTTTGTGCAGGTGTGCTGTTACATGCCTCAAACCGAGCAAAGAAGTCATTCAGTTCATTCAGCGTAGAGGTTGTGCTGTCACAGGTCTGGGGGGATGGTTTGTAGTTTGTGATGGTCTGTATTCCCTGCCACAGACTTCGTGTATCCTTGCTGTCCTTGAAGCAGTGAGCTATTTTCCTGGAATACTGCTTCTTGGCCTTTCTGATGCCCCGGGCCAGGTTGTTTCTGGTTGTCCTCAGGCCCACCTGATCTCCTGCTGTGAAGGCAGCATTCCTGGCTCTCAGGAGTCTGTAAACCTCTGCTGTCAGCCATGGCTTCTGATTTGCCCGAACAGTGATGATTTTGAGGTTGGTTTCATCATCAATGCACTTGGTGATGTATGAACATACAGTGTCTGAGTACTCCTGGAGACATGTGTTGTTGTTTGTGGTAGCAGCTTCTTTGAACATGCTCCAATCTGTGGTGTCAAAACAGTCCTGGAGTGCCTCTGAAGACCCCTCTGGCCACACTCGTATCTGCTTGCTAACTGGTTTTGTGACTTTCACCAGTGGTCTGTAAGCTAGCTTTAGCATAACACAGATATGGTCAGAAGCACCAATGTTGGGGAGGGGGAGGGCCTTGTAAGCTGCTTTCATGGTGGTGTAAACTTGGTCCAGTGTATTTCTGCCTCTTGTTGGGAAGTTTATGTTTCTGTATGTTATTGGGGCCAAGATAGTGTAGAGGCAGGGCAGCCGACTTGGGACCCGAAAGACCCAGGTTCGAACCCCGGCCACTGCACACCTTGGGGTGTCTATGAGTGCACACCTATTTCCCCAGCTCCCCGGGCGCTTTCTATGGCTGTCCATTGCACCACCTGGTGGTGGTTGGGTTAAATGCCGAGACAAATTTTGTCTTGTGTGGGAAACATACTCAGATGACAAAAAATGTGACATTCATTTTTGGAAATACACTCTTTAAATCTGCTTGGTTGAAATCACCAGCCATGATGAGGAAAGCATCAGTGTGGGCTGTTTGTTGCTCACTGATGTGCAGATATAGTTCATTCAGTGCCTCACCTTTAACTTTGCTGTTGGAGCTTGGAGGAATATATACAGCAACGATCACAACAGCTGTAAATTCCCTCGGTAAATAGAACGGTCTGCATTTAATAGTCATAAACTCCACTAAAGGTGAGCAGTGTTTGTAGACCACAGCAGCATCCAGACACCATGTGTTGTTGATATAAACACAGAGCCCCCTCCGCGTGTTTTACCTCCCTCGATGAGAGCACGGTCCGCTCTCTAGCATGTTAGCCTCTCGAGCTGGATAGCATGGTCCGGAACGTTGTTGTTAAGCCACGTTTCCGTGAATACAAACACACAACAGTCTCTCACAGTCTTTTGTGTCATTCGTAGCAGGCGTATATAATCCAATTTGTTGTCCAAGGAGCGTATGTTAGCCAAAACCATGGATGGAATAGCCGGCTTGTGTGGGCTAGCTGCTAGCCTTGCTCCGATACCTCCGCGCTTACCCCGCTTCTGCTTCCTGTCACGCCGCTTGTGGCGCTTCCACTGCGGGCGCGATGAAGGGAGGCTCGGTGCTGGCTTCCAGAGCAGGCCACAGTCACGTAGCTTCTCCTCGAGTTGGCTGGTTATTCCCAAATGAGCGTTTTTTCCGACATCAAGCAGGAACTCACGGCTATACTTGCGTTCTTGAACACGTAGACATGACGAAGACGTGCCGGCACATTGTGGCATGCAGGACAGAACAGACAAAAACACTGTGTTGTCGGGAGAGAGAGAAGCCGCGGCGTTTGCACGCGCCGCCATCTTGGTTGTGTACCATAACTCATGTTCCCAGAAGGAAGGGAACGAGGTGCAACACAGTTGGCCCTTTTCAATGCTGAAGCTCGGTGAAGTGCATTTGGAGAAAGTAGGATGGGCGTCTGCGTCTTAAGTACCCAGAGGGCGGGGTCTCTGGGGTGACGCTGACGCCCCCTGCCGTAAAGGCGTGAATGTATTCCTTCAGGTAATCGCATGGGGGCGCAATTTCCCATACAATAGTGTTGCACCTCGTTCCATTTCTTCAGGGAACATGAGTTATGGTGCATAACTTTCAGGTTTCTTTATCTTTTCATTCTTTGGCAATCTAAATTGCTCATGCATTTGAGGGGGGAAAAAGGATTCAAGAACCTCACTTTAAGTTTTAGAATGGATTTCTTGTAATTATGCAGGAATCTGCAAACCTGCAATCTGAACGGCCCTTTCAAAAGCATGGAAAATATTATTTGGCTAAAATACAAAGAGCTCGTATGTGTAGAGGTGGTGGTTTTCTTCAGAATAAAATACAAAGAGAACACGTTTCAGGTTGGATACACTTGATTCAAGGAATTAGTCCCACGTCTTTTCACATCCACATAATCCAAAATAGAATTAAGTATCTAACTTACAGTCGGTTGCTAATTTCCCTTCTCTTCTTCTCCTACATGTGCAATGGCTTAGAGCAAACCAGAGTACTTTTTTTTTTTGCATGATAAAAGCGAATCAGTAAATCATTGTACGGTAGTCATCTTGTAACTGGGTTTATAATTTGTTGTCGTTGTTTCCATAAATAACACTAAATTCGTAGGGAAAATTCTGCTTTCAGTCAGCATATTTAAATATTGTAATCATGCAACAAACAATTAAAACCCTAATATCAGTGACAACCCCCCACCCCCAAAGGAGAGAAAAATCCTGAATTGTATTTATTTATAATTGAAATAGACACTTTTGGACATTACAAGGACCCTTTTTTGAAAAGGCATTCAATACCCCCCCCCACACACACACACACACCACTTTTTTTTTTTTTTTTTTACAAATTTTATCAAAATATAATACACTTAAGAAAAATAATTATACTATAATATTAAACTATTAGATTTTAGTTGGAATAAAAACACAAGTTTGGAGTTTTTTTTTATGGTTTATCTTTATCATGCATGGAACTCAAATAATTCAGTAATTACTTACATATCACCTGACACCTGTCAGTGTTTTTTGTTAAAACTGTTTTATATGAAGAATATATGGAGTAGCCATTTTGGTTATACCTTGAAACAACAATATTGCAACATTTTACATGATGTGTTGGCTCTGTTTGTGTTTTAGACTATGTGCTGCAAATGACTATAAGCAACTAACATGTCTGATTTTAGCTCAGTATCTGTAAAATCCTCTGAAGTAAGGCCAGTTGTCGTGTAAGGTAATGTTGATCATCTTAAATTGGGTTGACTCCAAAAATACTCATTTCCTTTTGAGTTTCTTGAAATTTATTCAACCTATACCTGCTGCCGTTTGGTCAAAATGACCCACAGAGCCTTGGTTTTAATTAAAACTAATGTCCATTGAGTGATTTTGACACAAGGGCAGCAGGAAGTTTATATATATTTTGCCAACAGACAAACAACAGCAACATTAACAGTTAGTGCCAAGTTTTAAATCAAGTATGTTTCTCAGTGGCTTTCAAGTAAGTGCTTGAGGACAATGCTCAGCTACTACCACACTAATTTTAAACTGAATATGAGTAAAACCAACAGTTATACAGTATTGTACTGTTGCAACCATCTTAAATCACAGTGACTCCAAAAGTTAATTACTTATAGATGTCAGACCCCAGATTACTTTTTAAAAGTTTTATTAAATTCTTCTGTAATTCATGAGATATTTTGCTAATGTTACAAACAAAATAAAAAGTACACAGCAATGGGCAATAGTGATGTGGAACCCACGGTGGTCCTGATTGAGTCTAACCAGGTTTTGTGCTTCACTGGGGCAGCACCTTGTTTCTTTAAATCATTTGTTCAGCTGTAGCAGCACTGACTGCAACAAGCCAGCACCAATTAGAGGTGCTTTTCTAGTTTACTATAAAACAAAGCCTTCATGCTATAAGCAATATGTGCTTCTTTAAAGAAAATTCACTATATGATTCACTTTATGATTCTGATTTAAAGAGTTGGATCTTAAAGTGCCAATTTCTTCTGTTTTCACGGATAAATCAATTCACGGTTCCTGAATTATTTGCAAGGCTACATGATAAAATAGCTTTGGTGTTGCTTTGATGAGTTGTACCTTTAAGTAATCTAAATAAATAAGTCTGATACCTCATAAGCTGTCACCTAATGACTTTACTCCCGATAAACAAATGCCGGTGTCCCTGGTTTCCCCTGTTGAGGGGAAATGCAGAACCACAAGAATACACAAAAGGCAGAGAAAATGAAAAGTACTAATTCATTGTCAGCTGTTGGTGGTTTTTGGACAACATGTCAAAGCGGTTTATTTCATCAGCGCACTAAAAAACACATTTCCTGTTGACTAGACTGATCAATGCTTTGCCCATTTTTCAAGGTTGGCCAATTTTTCCAATTCTTTGAATATGATTTGCAGACAAAAATAAGTACACTTGGAAACATCTAGCAGCTACATGTTAGTGATAGTTTTATTGACCTACAGCTGTCAGCTCTGAAAGAAAGGAATATGTTACTAAATAGCCTTTTTTTTTCCTTCTAGGAAGGCGTTTGAATTAGATTGTTGTGTCTAGAAGGATAAGTAGTGAGGAATCCTGCAACAAATGTGAATTCAAACAAAAATATTTACTTTTGGTAATCAAGACTGTACTGAAAGCATCTAAAAAGTTAAGTCTGGTCATCTGGACAGGTTCAAAAGACCAAAAATTTGTAGAAACATTTCGTTTTTCGTCCGAAATAATTATTCAGTCGTTTACTAACTAGTTTGAGGCAATCCTGGGCAAAATGTTTCAAAATATCCTGATTCATGCTCAATAATCCATGCAGGTAGACACATCTGAAAAAGTTAAGTCTGGTCCACTGGACGGGTTCAAAAAACAAAACAAAAATGTATTCAAAATGTTGAACCATTTTTATTATTTAACCAATCAAGGATTGCCTCAAACTACTTAGTAAAAGACTGAAGAAGTCTTTGGGATGAAAGACGAGACTTTTATACTTTTTTTTAACCTGTCCAGAGGACCTGACTTATTTTTTTTATTTTTCTACCTGGATTATTGAGCATGCATCAGGATATACTGAAAGCAGATGTGTCTGCAACACACCAGATCAGAACATTCTGATATCAGAACAGTAATCTCAATGAACACATAATACTGATATTTTTCCAATGTGTGTTAGTTTGATAATTCCCTGTCAAAAATTGACACTGAGCCTTATAATCCGGTGTGCCTTTTGTATGAAAACAGACCCGTTCATTGATATTGCACCTTATAGTCTGAAAAATATGGTATGTTGTTTAGGTTTACAGTTTTAAGACAAAGTCACAATTTTGATGTGTCTGTTGTTGCCTTATCTAAGTTCAGGGGAACTCAAGATTTATATGTTTTTTTTTTAAGTATCTTTCAAATTCTCAGCAAGTTTGACATTTAACATAGTTAAAATTTTTGAAGCTATGTAGTGTTTCAAATGAACAACAGAGCTAACACCGCTAATCAACTTAAGGCGCTTCTGCAAAAAAATGCAAGCACATCAACGACCTGTTAGGGAAGCAAACTACTTTCAGCTGAGAGAAAGATCAGAACTGCTGGAACTAGGAAAGGAAAAATTGTCCAGCCTTCACTTTAGTCAACAGATTCAGCTAATTCAAAACAAAGACATATGTTCATTAGAAAATGTACACATCAAAAATCTAAATTGCTTTTCTTACCTGGTCCTGAAGTTAGCAGGGTGTGGGTGTCCATCATACATGGACAGGAAGTCATATTCTTCTTCTATGGCAAATGACAAGAAGGTGAGCTGAATTCTACTTCCTTCTTCTCCAACAATGACCCAGGTGCAGTTTGCCCCATTGGGGTAGCCATAGGGAAAGCCAGGTGACTCTATACTGCCATTACGACCTTTTAGTGTACCCCCGCAAGTGTAGATAAAACCTGTGAGGAAAAGACACAAAACCAAATTTTGAGACAAACAGGGAGCACTTTAGCGTCAACCTATTTTAGTGAAAAGCTGAGTTGTGCATGGTTGGATTTAATGGTGTAACAGTTCCAATACTGAATAAACAGAAATACATCACATTAACAAAAAGTCCCCAAATGAAATAGCATATCTGCACTTGTTATATAAATGAAACAAGTATTGATGAAAACATCTACAAGTCAGCATGGGCAACTCTAAGTAGGTTGGTTTAATTTTAATGTCCTGCTTTTTGATACCTATGTACAACATTGATTGAGCACATATGCAATAACTACAACCAAGACAAGGATTTACCAGAACCTCTTGCAGCGTATCTCCAGAAGCTTCAGATATATGAAGCTCAAGCTGTGACCAGCTGCATATTCCTTTCACATCGCACTCCCTCACAGCGAGGGCAAAGGCCAAGATCGGTTTTCAGAGCACAACCAACATGCACGGGTGCTCACATTCAGCATGGATTATTTGAACCCAGGTCTGCTGACTGACTGGGAAACTCTGTTGCCTCTGAGCAAGTCTTCCAGCTGACTTTAGAGGTGAAATCAATACACGAACAGAGCATTCCCTTGGACTTGCCCCGAGTGCCTCCACAAGATCAAAAGCCGGCTATGCCTTTGTTTGGGCCCATCAATTAGCCTCCCGACATGTCCGAATCGACAAGTCAGCTTTAGCGTTTGAACATGACTCAGCGTTATATGAGTGAACAGCATTTACTTAATGGTTTAAGGAGATATTCATCTACAGTAAGTTCAAGGCAGAAAATCAACTGGAAAATGACGCAGCTCCCTGAACACAAACACTTGGCGGTATCTGCTGGAAAAAAAAGAACAAATACTACATCCTAATAAGCTACAGGCTCTTTATTATATTCCAGTTCTGGTGAGTTGATGGACGCTGCTCCCCAGGCTTCTTTGTACTGTACTGTAGTCTTTTTATCATCAAACTGACCTGTTTTTCGAACAGGACTAAAGTTGGTCCACCTTCCAACCAAATTTGGTGTTTGGTGACTCAGAGAGCCGGACGGGACCATCAAAAAATATTATTTCGGCTCAGGACCAGCTGCTCCCACCCCACCGGTCAGTCTGAGCGCATCCTGTTGGACAGGTGACTTCTCGAGTTGGGGAGCCATCCCACAAAGCCCCGGTGTTTTTTTTTTTCCCTCTCTCTCTGGACCCCAACTGAATATCTCATCTGGACCTGTGGTTCTACCTGGTTCCAACAAGAATCACAGGAAGGTATTTTGCTGACCTTTCCACTGCTTTCTGTTGGACTGGCCTCATGGTGTCTTCATTTTCTGTGGGGGAAGTGTACCTGTGTCCCTAAACCTGTGTCACAGGACCAGAACCGAATCGAGTTTGGCTGTGGGGGACTTCGTCTTCATTAAAGCCGGTCTCAGCCTCTGAGCGACCCGTTACCTTAAAAAGAAGGACTGTCCACCTCTGTGGGAGTAGCTATGCTCACCTGGAGGAGACGCTCTGTTGCATTGAGTTGCCGTTGGAACTGGACCGGAACAGAACCGGGTCAGTGACGACCTCAGCCTCTCTGGTTAGCCTCGCTGTTTTTAACCGGAAGGGGCCTCTTGTGCTACGGAGCATCAGAGCCAAGCTGGAGCAGAACTAGACCAGTGATGTATTCAGCCTCCCTGGTCAGTCTCATTGATTTTCGCCGGGGTTGGCCTCTCATGCTGTGGGTTGCGGAGGGCCAGACGAGCAGGGTGACGTGCTGAGGAGCGGAGTGAAGCGCGGAGGAGCAGCGCTATTTGGTGCTCGTGAGGAGTCCGCTATTTGGTCTTATGACCGCATGTTTCATTTAACTCAGAGATGCATGACCTCCTCACTTTTTTCTGCACCTCCCCTGTGAAGACTATTTTTCTTGGCGACTTAAATATCCACGTGGACAATTCTTCTTCACCTCTGGCAACAGATTTTAAGTCTCTTCTGGACTCTCTTAATCTCACTCAACATGTTGACGCCCCTACGCACAGCAGGGGGCATACTCTGGATTTGGTGATTACAGACACTGTACTCATCAATAACTTATCTGTATATGACCTGGGTGTCTCAGATCACAGGGTCATCTCCCTGGAAGTGCCTTCATCTTCGCCTGCTTCAAACCCAAAACGACCCATCCAGTTCCGTGACCTTAAAAACATTTCCCTTGATGTTCTGTCTGCCGATCTTCACACCCTGACCGCTGTCAATCATTCTTCTGCAGATGACTCTGTGGATTACTACAACCAATCTCTTCGGGAGCTCCTGGACCTACACGCCCCCTTGAAGACAAGACTGGTGTCTTTCTCCCGTTCAGCCCCTTGGTACACTGATGAGCTGCGCAAGATGAAGGCAACTGGCCGTGCTATTGAAAGACGTGTAAAATCATCTGGTCTGTCTGTGCATAAGCAGGCATATAAAGAACATCAGAAAGCATACGCCTATTCTCTTAAAGAAGCACGCTCCAAATATTATTCTAACATCATCAACACCTGCCCTGGAAACTCTAAACAGCTCTTCTCCACAATCACTCGTCTGCTTAATCCCATTAAGCAAACTCTTGAGGACTCTGCTCAAAAATGTGACCTGTTTCTTTCATCTTTTAAAACCAAAGTTGACACTATCAGATCTCAGCTCCACAACCTCCCCGTTCTCAGTGTGCCACCCACCCGTCTGCATTCTGGGACCCTAAACAGCTTTGACGAAGTTGTTCAGAGTGAGGTGGAGGCCATCATCAAGAAAATGAAGCCTTCATCCTGTGCCCTGGATCCTTTCCCCTCGTCTCTCATAAAAACCAATCATTCTGCAATAGGCCCACTTATCACTCAAATAATAAATCAGTCTCTACAATCTGGTCATGTTCCACTGCCTCTAAAAACCGCCATCATTAGGCCTCTTCTGAAAAAATCTAATTTGGATCCCAACATTTTTTCTAATTACCGCCCAATTTCACACCTCCCTTTTCTGTCTAAAGTGCTGGAAAAAGCTGTTGCTGCTCAGCTGCAGGATCACCTACAACAACACTCTCTGTATGAGAAGTTCCAGTCTGGATTCAGGGCAGCTCACAGTACAGAGACTGCATTGCTGAGGGTTACCAATGATGTCCTCTTGGCTGCTGACACTGGCTCTCCCTCCATCCTTGTCCTCCTTGACCTCACTGCAGCCTTCGACACTGTGGACCATAGTATCCTCCTCCACCGTCTTCATGTGGAGGTCGGTCTCTGCGACACAGTCCTGGACTGGTTCAAATCTTTCCTCTCCAATAGGCTGGAATGTGTTAGTCTTGGCAACGCCACGTCCCAGACAGTTGGTGTCTCCTGTGGTGTCCCTCAGGGGTCAGTTCTGGGGCCCCTGCTGTTTTCCCTTTACATGCTGCCTTTAGGTCAAATTATTAATCAGTTCAACATTTCTTTTCACTGTTATGCCGACGATACACAGCTTTACATCAGGACTGGAGCATCCTCATCTTCCACCTTGTCATCTCCATCTTCACTCACTGCCCTCTCTGCCTGCCTGGAGGCAATTAGGGCATGGATGAATCAGAACTTTCTTCAATTAAACTGCTCCAAGACTGAGGCCATACTGATTGGCACCCCTCACCAGGTACAAACATCTCCTATAACAACACTTTCCTTTTCTGGACAAGACATCCCCCTCTCCACCTCTGTTACTAATCTTGGAATAAAAATGGACTCCAATCTTACATTTGAAAATCACATTAAGCATTTGTTTAAAACTTGCTTCTTCCATCTTCGAAACATCTCCAGACTTCGCCCATCCCTAACTTTTTCCGATGCTGAGAAGCTCGTCCATGCTTTTGTCTCCTCCAGGCTCGACTACTGCAACTCCCTGTTTATTGGAATCCCTGGCAAAAACCTTCAGAAACTTCAATATATTCAAAACAGTGCAGCAAGGATCTTGTTGAGAGTTCGTAAATTTGAACATATTACGCCCATTCTCCATAACCTTCATTGGCTTCCTGTCGCCTACAGAATTCAGTACAAAACTGCTCTCATTACACATCAATGCTTACACGGAACTTCACCAGATTATCTGAAGGATATTCTTATTCCATACTCATCCACCCGCTCGCTGCGGTCACAGAACAGCAATCTCCTTCACATTCCGAGAACCAAATTAAGGACCATGGGAGACCGGGCTTTCAGTGTGGCTGCCCCCCGCCTGTGGAACTCTCTTCCTGACTGTCTAAGAGCCCCACAGTCTGTGGTTGACTTTAAGAGCGACTTGAAGACCTTTCTTTTCGACCAAGCATACTCTACCTCCTCATGATTCTACTTTTGATCTTAGCTGATATTGTTATTGATTTTAATTGTTTTATTATTTGTTTTATTGACATTTAATTCTGTTGCTCCTTGTAGCACTTTGAGATTTTCATTAATGAAAAGTGCGTTATAAATTGAATTCATTATTATTATTATTATTATTATGAGGAGTCCGATTCTGTTCATAACTTTTATGGACAGAATTTCTAGGCGCAGCCAAGGTGTTGAGAGGATCCGTTTTGGTGGCCTTAGAATCGCTTCTCTGTTTTTTGCAGATGATGTGGTCCTATTGGCTTCATCAGATCGTGATCTACAGCTTTCGCTGGAGCGGTTTGCAGCTGAATGTGATGCGGCCGGGATGAGGATCAGTTCCTCCAAATCCGAGGCCATGGTCTTGAGCCGGAAAAGGGTAGCATGCCTTCTCCGGGTCGGGGAGGAGGTCCTGCCCCAAGTGGAGGAGTTTAAGTATCTCGGGGTCTTGTTCACGAATGAGGGAAAACTGGAGCGTGAGATCGATAGGCGGATAGGTGCAGCATCCGCAGTGAAGCGGGCGCTGTACCGGTCTGTCGTGGTGAAGAGAGAGCTGAGTCAAAAGGCAAAGCTCTCAATTTACCGATCGATCTACGTTCCCACCCTCATCTATGGTCATGAGCTTTGGGTTGTGACCGAAAGAACGAGATCTCGGATACAAGCGGCTGAAATGAGTTTTCTCCGCAGGGTGTCTGGACTCTCCCTTAGAGATAGGGTGAGAAGCTCAGTCATCCGGGAGGGACTCGGAGTAGAGCCGCTGCTTCTCCACATCGAGAGGAGCCAGTTGAGGTGGCTCGGGCATCTGGTTAGGATGCCTCCTGGACGCCTCCCTGGTGAGGTGTTCCGGGCATGTCCCACTGGGAGGAGACCCAGAGGAAGACCCAGGACACGCTGGAGGGACTATGTTTCTCGGCTGGCCTGGGAACGCCTTGGGATTCCCCCAGAGGAGCTGCTCCAAGTGGCTGGGGAGAGGGAAGTCTGGGCCTCCCTACTTAGGTTGCTACCCCCGCGACCCGACCCCGGATAAGCGGAAGAAAATGGATGGATGGATGGATGGATGGATGGAGGAGTCCGGCCGGAGTTTTCATTGTATTTCATCGGCCCTGGATAATAATTTTATTCCGGATCATGCTGTTGTTCCCTGCTGACCTGAAACAGGCTAGGACCATGCCTTTCATTTCAGGAGGATTTTCTGGCAGCTCACTCTGCTATTTGCTGCAACTTATCTGTTTCTACCTGTTGATTCTGGATCCAACTTCTGTTTCCCATGGCCACATCAATTCATCTTCACAAGGGGGCTGGAGCCCCCCCTCAGCCCAACTCAAACTGCAGTTGGACCACCTCGTCAGATTTGTTTGCCCATCTAATTTGTGACGCTTTATGGTCTGAGACTTTTCTGCACCATTCATATTATTCTCATTATTTTCAGATCTCAGACTATCTGGAATCGCTGAATCTTGTTAACACATCTGAATATGCCTATCATAATAATAATAATAATAATAATAATAATCATCATCATTGTATTTAAAAGTGCCTTTCAGGACACCCAAGGACACTTAACAAACCAATACAGTTCAAACATTATCAGTGACAAATTGAAATATAAAATACATAAAGATTATAAAATGCAAAATAATAAAAATACATTTAGTAAAGTTAATGATAAGCTAGTCTAAAGAGATGTGTTTTCAGGGCTGTCTTGAACAGAGAAAGGGAGGTGGTGTTTCGAAGGTCTGGCGGTAGAGCGTTCCAGAGGTGAGGGGCAGAGCAGGTGAAGGCCCTGCTCCCCATGGTGGAGAGGCGGGCAGAGGGTACATGGAGATGTAGCGAAGAGGAGGATCTGAGAGAGCGTGATGGGATGGAGATTTGCAGGAGGTCAGATAGATAAGGAGGGGCAAGGTTGTGGATAGATTTGAACGTGAGAAATAGAATTTTGAAGATGATGCGTGATTTAACCGGGAGCCAGTGGAGCTCATCACTGCAACTTTCACAGTTTTTGTGTTCTGAATGATTGTGTCTTCATTAATGTTTGTCATGGTTCAATTATGGGGGCAAATTGTCAAACTATTAACTCCTGTAATTACCCATCAGTGACAAAAAACTCGAGAAAATGTCTGATAATAATGTTGTTACTGCTCTTCGGGATTCAGCCCAATCCTGGACCCCCCCACAAACTACAGTACACCAAATGACTTTAAAACCTGTCAGGTCTTCATTTCCTGCACGTAAACGCTCATAACCTTCTAAAAAAACTTGATGCCTTGAAAATTCGGGTCAGTTCTTCTGGGGCAGATGTGATCTTCATCTCTGAACTGGTACTGAACTGGTGTAACTGAACTGAACTGGTGTAACTGGCTGCTAGACTTCCTGACCGGGAGACCACAGACAGTACGGATCGGGAGTAACACATCTAGCACCATCACATTGAACACAGGGGCCCCACAAGGATGTGTGCTGAGCCCCCTTCTATTCACCCTGCTAACACACGACTGCACACCATCGTACAGCTCCAACCACTTCATCAAGTTTGCGGACGACACAACAGTGGTAGGTCTCATCAGCAACAACGATGAGACGGACTACAGGAACGAGGTGAGCCGCCTGGCCTTGTGGTGCGGACACAACAATCTCACTCTCAACGTGGAGAAGACAAAGGAGATTGTTGTGGACTTCAGGAAGAGGGATGCCCAACATCCCCCTCTGACCATCAACAGCACCGCAGTGGAGAGAGTAGACAGCACCAAGTTCCTGGGAGTGCACGTCTCAAAGGACCTGTCCTGGAGCAGGAACACTGCAGCACTGGCAAAGAAGGCTCACCAGCGTCTCTACTTTCTCCGCAAGCTGAAAAGGGCTGGAGCTTCAACCCCCATCATGAGCACCTTCTACAGAGGTGCCATAGAAAGTGTCCTGACCAGCTGCATCACTGTGTGGTTTGGTGCATGTACTGCATCCTGCCGCAAGAGCCTCCAGCGCATTGTGAGAGCAGCTGAGAAGATCGTGGGCACCTCCTTGCCCTCACTGCAGGACTTACACAGCAAACGCCTCACTCGGAAAGCCCACCGCATGGCAGGTGATCCCACACACCCACTACACAGCTGCTTCAGACTGCTGCCATCAGGAAGGAGACTGAGGAGTCTCCAGGCTCGAACCAGCAGACTGAGAGACAGCTCTGTTCATCAGGCAGTCAGAATGCTAAACACTCTGCCTGCTCTGCCTCCCCTCCCATTTGAACTGCCTTAACACTAAAACTTTCTCACATATTATCACTCAACACAAAGTTTTTAACACTAGACTCTGTGTCACCAAACGGGTTTTCACTAAACTCTCGGTCATGTGCTCATACAGTTTGCACTACTTCTCATAATTGCACTAATGTCTGTATTACATCACTGCCTATAATCATAATACTGTTTACATTCTCTGTTTACATTTATTAATACTGTTTACTTTTATTACTACTGCTTACATGTAATTACTACTGTTTACATTTATTTACACTACTTTAATATCTACACCACTGCTGGTACATATACAGTGTGCTCTGAACGGTCTTATTTAGGGATGCCCAATGTGCCTTACTGCATATGCCACTTTTTGCCTCTACAACAACATCAACTACTACCTCATACATATACTGTGTACATTGACTCATTCGCTGCTTTGCCACTTTGCAAATGTCAATGCTAGAAACCTTTAGTTTATTTTAGTTATACTTTTTATACTCTTTTTTTATACCACTATGCAAAAAAAAAAAAAAAAAAAAAACACACAGGACAGTGTTAGTTTTACTATTTTTATGCTTATGTCTATTATTATATGTTTCAGTGTTTCAATGTTTAGATGTTTACTGTTGCACCGAGGGACTGAGAGAAACGCAATTTCGGTCCTGTGTATGTCCTGCACTGTACATATTGCAGATCTGACAATAAAGTTGACTTTGACTTTTGACTTTGACTTTGAAACTTGGCTCAACAAATATGTACTGAATGATGATCTGGTAATCAATGGATTTAATATCTATCGCTGTGACCATCAAAAAAGGGGGGATGGAGTCACTATTTACATCAGAGGTTCTCTGGTTTCCAGTCTTGTGTCTGCTAAAACAATCCCAAACCAGTTTGAGGCCTTAGCTGTAAACATCACTTTGAATGGAGGACAGATCTTATCTGTAGTGGGTTGTTATCATCCCCCCTCAGCAACACCTGAGGCTCTGTCCTCCCTGACATAATTCCTAGGACATTTAAAATTCAAAGAGATTTTTTTGGCAGGAGATTTCAACATTGACTGGGATAAGTCGACCCCCCTCTGTGATAAATTCAAGGAATGTTGCCTATCACTCAATCTAACTCAACTTATTGACTCTCCCACTAGACCAAACAAAAACTGTCGTAAAAAAATCTTCCATTTTAGACAGTTTCTAACAAATACACCTTACAAATTCCCTGGTACATGTGTATTTGCTGACATTTTGAGTGATCATTGTGTAATACCGGCTCTCAGAGATATTAAACTTCCACCTTCTAAGCCCAGACAGTACAAATCTATCAAAATGTCTTGTGAGTTAGTGACACTATGCATTTAAAATACATGTGGCATGTAATAAATATGAATGAATTTCTGAAAAGATAAAAATGTATTGCAAAAAAAACAAGACCAACAGTTGATCAGGTATTTTTCATGCACGGTAGCAGGAAACTTAAATAAAGGGGAACGCCTGCATTTTAACAGAGCGTTGCAATGGTTAACACAAACACTGAAGAAGAATTTGATGTTTCATTGGGTTATTTTGAGTCACTATTAGAAAAAGACAAAGAAGAGTCAGTTTGTATAAAATAAAGACCAGGTACGCTCATTCTCAATCAGTTCATCTGGACAGTTTCTTTTTAGCAGAAACGTTTCACCCTCACTCCAGAGGGCTTCCTCAGTCAGAGTAGTCCAAAGCACACTGAAGTTAACCCACCAAGTAAGCAACTTATGTGGACCAACCAGTTTGCTGTAGCCAAGATGGTTTCTGGGGGCGTGTCCCTCGTCGACTCCTCCCAGGCAGGCAGACATGTCCAAAGTGGTTCAAGACAAGAAAGTTAATTCTCAATAGTCCAGGTATCAAATCCGCTCATTCTCAATCAGTTCATCTGGACAGTTTCTTTTTAGCAGAAACGTTTCACCCTCACTCCAGAGGGCTTCCTCAGTCAGAGTAGTCCAAAGCACACTGAAGTTAACCCACCAAGTAAGCAACTTATGTGGACCAACCAGTTTGCTGTAGCCAAGATGGTTTCTGGGGGCGTGTCCCTCGTCGACTCCTCCCAGGCAGGCAGACATGTCTGCCTGGAGGAGTCGACGAGGGACACGCCCCCAGAAACCATCTTGGCTACAGCAAACTGGTTGGTCCACATAAGTTGCTTACTTGGTGGGTTAACTTCAGTGTGCTTTGGACTACTCTGACTGAGGAAGCCCTCTGGAGTGAGGGTGAAACGTTTCTGCTAAAAAGAAACTGTCCAGATGAACTGATTGAGAATGAGCGGATTTGATACCTGGACTATTGAGAATTAACTTTCTTGTCTTGAACCACTTTGGACATGTCTGCCTGCCTGGGAGGAGTCGACGAGGGACACGCCCCCAGAAACCATCTTGGCTACAGCAAACTGGTTGGTCCACATAAGTTGCTTACTTGGTGGGTTAACTTCAGTGTGCTTTGGACTACTCTGACTGAGGAAGCCCTCTGGAGTGAGGGTGAAACGTTTCTGCTAAAAAGAAACTGTCCAGATGAACTGATTGAGAATGAGCGGATTTGATACCTGGACTATTGAGAATTAACTTTCTTGTAAAGACCAGGTACTTCCCCTTTTCAAAGAGTACCTCTTTGTCATCACTTCCTGTTTTACGTTAGCTATGCTAAGTTCAAAATAAAACATGCCATTTATGTGACAAAATTGATAAAATCATATAAAATATGTGCCTTAAATATTAAAATGTTTTCTTTCACAGTTTGTTTGTAGGAAATACTTTGTACGTCACATGAACTGAAGGAGATATTTTTACATAAAAATCAACCTGCCTGATTTAAAAAATGCTCTTAATGTATGTTTGTTCTTAATGTCCTTGAACTTCCCAGCCCTAATTGATCTCCTCTGAGTGCAAAGCTCAAATCAGGATGAAGATCCCCCTGTGTTTCATGTTTATGAGCCTCATTATTTACCACGGCAGCCAGGGCCACGGGGACAGCGCGGCAATCACACTGGATGCTTTTCAAACCAATTATCCAAGACAGATCCCCAACAAAAAATAAATAAAAAATGTGTGCATTCATATATATGTGTGTGTTTATTTTTTAAGAATGTGTTTCTCTCCAGCCCTCGTTTACCCTGACAATTCATGGACAATTACAGTAACAGATACTGTATAATGACCAATGGCAGTCTGGGCTACAATTAAGGGCTAATATATCTACCCCTTCACAACCAATCAAATACAAGATGTTAAGAAACTGGAAGAGACAGGCAGAGCAATTTTAGAGAATAGTACTGTGCAACTACTGTAAGTGTGTTCCTGCTACACTGTTTTGCCACTGGCTCTCCTACCAGCCTATTCCTATAAACACTGTAAAGACCAAGCACGGCAAAAAAACAGAAAGAAAAAAACTGAACTGTCATGTTTGCCCAATCAGGACAAAAGAGAGTGTATTTGGTTCAGAGCAAAAGTAGAATTGTATGTCTGAAGAAAGATATATGCTTACGTAAGCAATGGTACTATCGGAGGGCAACACTATTCACTCAAAATTGAAGGGAAATTCAAATTTTTTTCGAAACGCAAGGCTCAGTGGAAATGTTTTTAACAATTTATATTTTACTGGTTGTAGCTCTCTGGATATCGAGTTTGGAGAAACAAAGTTTGATTTTGGTCAAAATGACTAACAACTAGCTCAAAAAGACCAAAGTTAAAGGTTAGGTTTATTTGTTGTTCTTCTTTTGGCTTGTCCCTCTTCAGCGGTCACCAGTCATCCTCTGCCATCTCACTCTGTCCTCACTCCAACTACCTCTATGTCCTCTCTAACTGCATCCATATATCTCCTCTTTGGCCTTCTTCTTTGTCTTTTTCCTGGCAGCTGCATTTCTAACATCCTTCTACAAATATACACACTGCATATTGATGGAATGATTTTAGAAAGACAACTGCCAGGAAAAAGACAAAGAGGAAGGCCAAAGAGGAGATACCTGTATATAGACCTTTTGCAATAAACAATAAATCAATTAATTGCATGATAAATGAAAATGATTACTTCAAAGAAACATGTTTATACAGCGTGGTTTGGAGTATTGTTTAATTTTTTTTTATTGATCTGTATACTGTATGTAAATATAATATTTACAACTGTGCCTTTATAAGTTCTGCAAAGCTCAGAATTTGGCCCAATCGCAGCTCCACACAGAGAAACAAGTTGCATTTCATTACAGGTTGACTGTCACTCAGATATTTAAGAGGCTGTATCTAAATAGGATAACTTCATTCAATCGAAAAGCCAGGATACAGGACAGAGAGAATAAAGAGAGCTAAGTGGTGACAAACGGACAGAGATTGAAGGGAGAATAAACATTGAGAAAAGGAGCAAGTTCCCTCTCGTTCATCATTGTGCAGGAATGAAAGGATGATTCAGGACTCCTCACTTGGAGGGACAGAGGTGAGAGATGAGAGGGGGATGAGGTGGAAAAGTGAAGAAAAGAAAGAGACTTCTAACTGTGCTGAATACAGAACAAAACAGAGAACCCTGCACAAGCACATGGTGTGGACAAAAAAAAAAAAAGTATGATTAATAAAGAAGTAAAAGAAAACTATTTAAAGATGTTTTGTGTTATGATTTTTTGTGTCATCCTTGGAATCCATAAGTTGGGGACTGATGTCGCCTTGCTCCACAAACAAGCAACATACAATATTTTTTATAGACACTTGCAGATGCTCGATTCTAAATGGATTA
>JBBPBX010050943.1:9283-24773 GCA_038048925.1 Garcialebias charrua | reverse complement strand
AATGACAGTAAGATCATCCACTCAGATGCAGATTTAAAGGTTACTATGGTAACGATGAGCCGGCCCTCTAAGAGCCAGCAGACAGCCTTCAAATTCTTTAGAGATTAGATTAAATTTATGGTTGGAGGGAAAGTCCAGAGAAGCTCAGTGCTGCAGTTGTATCTAACCAACCAATGGGCTGCCATTGTACCCCGATGACGCGCCTCTCCTCATTTGCATTTATTCTTTTCCCAAGTTTTGCGTGGAAAATAGAAATGAATAAGAAAATAAGGAAATACTAAATAAATAAGGGAAATAAAAAAATGGGAAAATGAAAAGTTTTTCAAACAGATGTTGAATGAAAAATAGGTGAAAGAAAAATGGGTAAAAAAAAGGGATTGTATGAGAAATTGATTAATGAAAATGGGAAATACAAAATCAGGTAAATGGAAAAAGACAATAGAAAAACTTGTTAAATTGAAAAATAGATTAATGAAAAATAGATTAAGTAAAAATGGGAAAATAGGTAACAGGCTCACCACCTGTGGGAGGGGCCAAAGGGGTCGGGTGCATTGTGGAATGGGTGGTGGCCGAGGGCGGGGACCCTGGCGGTCTGATCCTCGGCTACAGAAGCTGGCCATTGGGACATGGAATGTCACCTCTCTGGTGGGGAAGGAGCCTGAGCTAGTGTGTGAGGTTGAGAGGTTCCGGCTAGAAATAGTCGGACTCACCTCAACGCATGGCTCTGGCTCTGGAACCAGTTTCCTTGAGAGGGGTTGGACACTCTTCCACTCTGGAGTTGCCCCTGGTGAGAGGCGCCGAGCAGGAGTGGGCATACTTGTTGCCCCCCATCTCGGTGCCTGTACGTTGGGGTTCACCCCGGTGAACGAGAGGGTAGCCTCCCTTCGCCTACGTGTGGGGGGACGGGCTCTGACTGTTGTTTGTGCCTATGCGCCGAACGGCAGCGCAGATTACCCACCCTTTTTGGAGTCCTTGGAGGGGGTATTGGAGGGTGCGCCTCCTGGGGACTCCCTTGTTCTGCTGGGGGACTTCAACGCTCACGTGGGCAATGACAGTGAGACCTGGAGGGGTGTGGTTGGGAGGAACGGCCCCCCTGATCTGAACCCGAGTGGTGTTCTGTTGTTGGACTTCTGTGCTCGTCATGGATTGTCCATAACAAACACCATGTTCAGGCATAAGGGTGTCCATATGTGCTCTTGGCACCAGGACACCCTAGGTCGCAGTTCGATGATCGACTTTGTTGTCGTCTCATCTGATCTGCGGCCGCATGTCCTGGACACTCGGGTGAAGAGAGGGGCGGAGCTGTCCACTGACCACTACCTGGTGGTGAGTTGGCTCCGATGGTGGGGGAGGATGCCGGTCAGACCTGGCAGACCCAAACGTATTGTGAGGGTCTGCTGGGAACGTCTGGCAGAGTCTCCCGTAAGACGGAGCTTTAACTCCCACCTCCGGGAGAGCTTTGAACACGTTCCGAGGGAGGCGGGGGACATTGAGCCCGAGTGGACCATGTTTCGCGCCTCTATTGTCGAGGCAGCTTATCGGAGTTGTGGCCGCAAGGTTGTTGGTGCCTGTCGTGGTGGCAACCCTCGAACCCGGTGGTGGACACCGGCGGTGAGGGATGCTGTCAAGCTGAAGAAGGAGTCCTATTGGGCCTTTTTGGCCTGTGGGACCCCGGAAGCAGCAGATAGGTACCGGCAGTCCAAGCGGCATGCGGCTCGGGTGGTTGCTGAGGCAAAAACTCGGGCGTGGGAGGAGTTCGGAGAGGCCATGGAGAATGACTTCCGTACGGCTTCGAGGCGATTCTGGTCCACCATCCGGCGTCTCAGGGGGGGAAAGCGGTACGCGACCAACACCATTTATGGTGGGGATGGCGTGCTGTTGACCTCAACTCGGGATGTTGTGAGTCGGTGGGCGGAATACTTCGAAGACCTCCTCAATCCTACTGGCACGTCTTCCACTGAGGAAGCGGAGCCTGGGGACTTTGGATCGGGCTCTCCAATCTCTGGTGCGGAGGTCGCCGAGGTGGTTAAAAAGCTCCGCGGTGGCAAGGCTCCGGGGGTGGATGAGATTCGTCCTGAGTTCCTTAGGGCTCTGGATGTTGTGGGGTTGTGTTGGCTTACGCGACTCTGCAATATCGCGTGGACATCGGGGGCAGTTCCCTTGGATTGGCAGACTGGGGTGGTGGTTCCCCTATTCAAAAAGGGGGACCGTAGGGTGTGTTCCAACTATAGAGGGATCACACTCTTAAGCCTCCCTGGTAAGGTCTATTCAGGGGTTCTGGAGAGGAGGGTCCGTCGGATAGTCGAACCTCGGATTCAGGAGGAGCAGTGTGGTTTTCGTCCTGGTCGTGGAACACTAGACCAGCTCTACACCCTCAACAGGGTCCTGGAGGGTGCGTGGGAGTTTGCCCAACCAGTTTACATGTGCTTTGTAGACTTGGAAAAGGCATTCGACCGCGTCCCTCGGGGGGTTCTGTGGCGGGTACTCCGGGAGTATGGGGTACCAGGCCCATTGATATGGGCTGTTAGGTCCCTGTACGACCGGTGTCAGAGCTTGGTCCGCATTGCCGGCAGTAAGTCAGGCTCGTTTCCGGTGAGAGTTGGACTCCGCCAAGGTTGCCCTTTGTCACCGATTCTGTTTATAACTTTTATGGACAGAATTTCTAGGCGCAGCCAAGGTGTTGAGAGGATCCGTTTTGGTGGCCTTAGAATCGCTTCTCTGTTTTTTGCAGATGATGTGGTCCTATTGGCTTCATCAGCTCGTGATCTACAGCTTTCACTGGAGCGGTTTGCAGCTGAATGCGATGCGGCCGGGATGAGGATCAGTTCCTCCAAATCCGAGGCCATGGTCTTGAGCCGGAAAAGGGTAGCGTGCCCTCTCCGGGTCGGGGAGGAGGTCCTGCCCACTAAGGGGAAAATAAAACACTGATATAAACTAAATACTGTCTCATTTGAAGAGCTGAGACACGTTTTGATCAAAGAATCTGATTCATAACAACCAACACAAATATTTATGTATCAACCGGAGCCGGACACGGAACAGGTTTTGGTTTCTGAAAATGTAATCGGGAAGAAAGGGGAAAAAAGTCACGTCAGAGAAGAGCTCGATCCGACCGCAGAGGAAGGGGAAGAATACGACTAACTTGAACACAGCACGTCGTGCTCACATGCAGTGACAGGACGACGCATTGGGTTACGTTGCTTCCGGCTAACAGGAAGTCAATCTTTGGAGGCTCCGCCTCGCACCGAAGCTGTCTCTGCATGACTTTTTTCTTGCTGTTTGTGTTCCGCTCTGACAGAAACTGGACACAGCCGACGGCCACGCACATTTACAGGTTTACAAACGCAGTATGTTGATGTAAGATTTATATTTATATATTCATATATTCTTCTTTAAATATTGGTTGACGAGGCGACAGTCCTTCATCACACACAGGAAGACGCCCTCTGCTCATTCTGGGGAGTCGGCCAGCTTGGAGACATTAAACTTTTATTTGCTTCTGCAGAAATCGAGTCCTGAATAACTGAAATATCAATAAAAAGCTGTTTTTGTCAGATTTCCTGGCGAAAGAGCGCTTGTCGATGACATCACGTAGAAGCTGCTTATTCTTATTATTCATGTTTTTGGGTCGTTCGAACCCAGGGGCAGCAGGAGGGTTGACTATCAGACCGTTTCTAACTAATTCACGTCTTTCTACACAGCTGAAAGAAAACCGGAGCAGCAGAAACTGGTTCCCTACCTCTGAATCTACGGATATAATCTTTATCAGCCGGTTTTTAAAAAAAGAATCAAGACGTGAGATTGAATAAAAAGACGTCTGGTTGGTTGGACCATCAGAACTGTCAGACCTGCAGAGGAGCATCGATCCTGAAGTGTGATCACGACTGGTGAACGAGCTGTACAAGAAAAAAAGACAGAACAAGAACGAAGCGGAAAATCAATTCAAGAAGAAAGCACCACCTTTGTCTGAGAACGAGGAGGAGGAACTCTCCAATCAGATGCTAACGAACATCTACAGGGGACGAGGAAACCAGGCTGGAGGCGGGCTTTGTTCTGTAGCAGGACCAATTGATTGATTGATTGATTGATTGATTGATGGACAGACCAACATGCAGTGAGGGCTGGTGGTGGGGGCGGGGGTGAGGTTATCTCATTTTTTTGAATTTCTGAGTGTAAACTTGACTCGCGTTGTGCTCTTGGATATTTTGCGGCGAACTTTTCGAGAACACGCAGGAAGGAAAGAAACACTTTGGTTTGAATTAAATCAAAGAGCGGTAATCGTGAAGTCCTTTAACGAGCTTCTAACTCTTAAAATGGTTCTCAAATAGTTGCAACCCGATAAACCGCAATCAGCACGTCTGAGCTCGTGCTGCTAACACACACACACACACACACACACTCATTTACACACACACACACACCGATTATCACCGGAGAGGAGGGGGAGCATGCTGCACACACAAGGCCAGGCAGAGGCTCCACGGGAGGGTGTCCCACAGCTCCGTCCTCAGACGGCATGGAGGTAAGTCCTCCACAAACCAACGACACAAATGAAACGGGCTGCGCTGATGGAGGTGTGGAAGCTATCGAGACGTTCGGAGGAAGCAGAGTGAAGTGTTCACGTTTCAACAAAACTCTGAAATAATGGTTCGACAAACAAAACACAGAAACGTGAGTGTTTTAACGGTAGATAATGTGCTAATCAATCAGGTCCGATGTTAAAGTGCACAGTAAGGAGGGCGGGGGGGCTACAAAAACAAACACTGTCATGCAAACTCCACAATGTTCTGCATGCCTTTAAATGATCATCATTGTTGCACTCAGCAGGACGAGCCGGTCCAACTCCCAGCCAACGTCGTGGTCGTCTTTCTGTACAACTACAACACAAGACAGGAGGGGTCCAAACACTCAGGGCGCCGATGCTGAAGAGTCCCAACACTCAGGCAATCAGGGTCCAAATGTTCAGGGTCTGAACACTCAGGTATTCAGACATTCGGGGGTCCCAACAACCTGTTTCCTAATTTTCAGGGTCCAATAACTCAAGGTCCGAACACACAAGTCAAAATGCTCGTGGGACCAATTATTCAGGGTTCAAATGCTGAGTGTGAATGCTGAGCGCTCCATTGACTCGAGGTTTGAATGTTCATGGGACTAAACCCTCAGAGGACCAATCACTCAAGGATTCAGACACTCACGGGTCCAAAGATTTACGGTTCAGAGGCTAAAGAGTCCAATCACTCAGTAAGTTTTAACACTCGAGTTCCAAACCCTTGAAGGAGAGGACCTTCTTCAGTTGCTGATGTAAAAACAGAAAGGTTAATGGAAAGGCGACATGAAGATAGCTGGCGCTACGACGACATCCTCACACCTCTGATCTCCGTTTTCCACCATCGCCACCGCAGAAACCACGACGACTGGGACACAGCCCAGACAATGTTCGACTGCCGAGAACACAGAGCTGGGGGAAATATGACGGCGCTGACTTCCTGATGACTGAAGCGTCAAACTGACACAAGAAGCATCAGATCAGACGTGTGCAACACTTCAGCTCAACGCAACCAGTGGGTTTTGTTCAGAGTTTAATGATCCCTAAATCAGCTGCTTGTTTTTAAAAAAATGCAACTCATTTCTGAAAACAGAATTGAACAACAACAGCTGAGAAGCTGGTCTGAATCTACAGCCGGTTCAGAGACAGTTTGCTGCTGGGACGAGTCATGCAGGTCAAGCTTTGGTGAAATCAGCTATTTTGGTTTTGGAAAGCCAAATAATAATAATAATAATAATACAAATTTAAACGACTCCATCCAAGAGCTACACGTTTTTGAGCATCACAAACATCTAAAGCTAACAAAGCTAACTATTACACCTCCAGGGAAAGTACAGACATTACACGACTACTTTCCTAGTTCTAACAACTAAACGTTTTGCTTGAAGTGCTGAGTGGGTTTAAGGTGGTGTCTCGTTCAGCGTCGGCCTCAACAGAAGTTCGTTAACCTCCGTATCACAGAGCCTGAACACCTTCCTCCCTAAAACCTCAGCCCAGTCTCCACGAACAGGTGAACATTCAGTTTCACTTGTTCATGTGGACACGGGCTTTTTGCTGCAACGTGTGGAAAAACGTTTCAATTAACGGTAATTTTTAGGCTTCAGCGGGGTTCTGTTGTGTTCCTTAATTTTAGTCCTGTTCAAAAACCCGCTTCAGTTTTGAAATTAAGTTCGATAATGTAGTTTGGAAACTGACTGAGACTTTTCTTGGTGAGGTCTTCGTCCACTGGTTTAGTTCATGCCAAACTTCTTGGCTTGCGTGACCTTGGACTTAATGAAGCTAAAACTGTCTGCGTTTCTTTAAAATGTAACGCAACAGCTCCTTTGGGCGCATCATAAAATATATTCATGTTTTTGGAACTTACCAAACTTTCTACACAACCTTTCACCCATTTTGGGGGCAACGCACACATTTTGCCACCTTTCAACAATTATCAGGTCACCAATATCAAAGTGAAATATGCTTCTACAACAAATAGTCTTGAAATGTAACACGTGTGTGTTTTGTCCCAGACAGTGTGCATTCATAATATTTAGCTTTCAAATCAGCATCTTTTTGGTACCGAGTGCATTCTTGTCTTAGGCTAAGAGCTGAATGCTAATGCTAATAGTCTAATAATTTTCTATTTTAAAGTGAATTTTCTTACGTTTAATTATTAGTAAATTTGTACAGTTAAAATCCTCTTTCATTACAAAATTTTACTGCTTAGCTAGCAGCAAGCTACTAGCCTTTTCTTGAACTTTCCACCATCTTTCCCCCACCAGCACCGGATGGACTCACTGCTTCCACATTAAAACGACTGAAAACAGGTGATAAACGTCCAACAAGCTTCTACACAAATACAAGCTAATGCTACAGCATGCAAAGCGGCGCCGACTAACGCTAACGCGGGAACAGTGATGTGATGAAGGGGGCGTCCACAAACATACATGTGTTCATGTGGAGGGATGCGTGTTCCAGCTTCCATACCAAATACTTCTGTTTAGTTGGATGCTGGCTACATGCTAGCTTCTAAATCCATGTTTCAGTCTGTTTTTACTTTTTATATCTAAATGCTTGACATTAGTCCGCAATTAAATCTCATGTATTGGCTGTTCAACTGTTTTTTCAGTATATTCCTTTATAAATCCACTGTGTAAAATGAACACCACTGAATAAAGAGCAGGTAGTTTTATGATTTGTTTAATAATTGGAACAAAGGAGGAAGAAGATCAAATTTTGGCACGACACCGGCTAATTAGCCAGCTCTTAACGCTCAGCTGTGCGATTTGGGCGTAAGATCTTTTAAATGGAAGGAAACCCTGACGAGCTGAAGCGGTGAGACTGAAGCATCACAGACCTCCAACACAAACACACACAGGCGGGGACTCTGTGAGGGAACACACCAGATCAAACATCGACACGATGCCAGGCTTCACAGGACGCGTCACACATGCACCACACACATGCACCACAACAGCAGCACGACAAAAAGCATCAAACGCTCCCCATCAAAAAAACGAAACATCAACCGGATCGCGCGGAGAACTCGTTCGTTAGATTTCGGCTCGTTCCTTCAGGTCTTCTCGTTAGTTTTGTCGAGGCTCTTGGTGCTTCAGCATGAATCCCCCATTCTCATTGGCTGTCTCGGTATGAGTAGGCGGGACTTCCTTTTAACTGCATAGATTAACTGTCCATCTCCTCCCACCCTCCTTTAAAGCCTCCTCCCCCCTTTCTCCTCCACCATTTACCTGTCAGTCCATCCTCCCTGGCCAGTCGAAATGTTTTCAGGAAGATCAGAGGTCCTCCTGCCCCCTGACCTGTGGTTGGACATGTCCAACAGGACAGGGAGGCTGACGCCGCCTCGCCGACAGGACGTTGGCAAAAACATTTCAGCGTGACGGGCTTCAGGACGGGCTCTGAGGTCAACAGGTTGACGGAGGTGAATGACGAGAGCGAGCAGCCAATGAGGGGCGACCTAAACCAACAGCGAGACGTTTCAGAACCGGCCCTCAGACTGGTCTCTTTTCTGGAAGGTTTTCTTCTGGATCTCTACGTTAAGTGTTTGTTTCCAGACATCGGCGTGAGAAGAGGAACAACAGAACTCCCACCCAGCAGCCGTCACTGTCCTCGGGGACTCACAATAAACAAACAAACAATAGAAAATAAGAAAAAGCTGAAGAAACAAACAAGTAAATGTCCTAGGCTATGTTTTTACAAGTAGCTAACCCCTCTGTTGCTTCTTACGTTTAATACATTTACATCTGTAATAAATATTTGTCTCCTCTTTTTGTTTACGTTGTTTGGATAAGTCAGCTATATGTGATGTTGTGTTCTTAGTTTTTTTTGTACCCCGCCCAAACCCGTGGTGTTCCCTCTTATCTGTGATTAGATTCTTATTTCTTTCTAGTTGATTGTTTCAAGTTTTTGTGTTGTCGTTGCTGTTTCTTCTCTGCTGGCTGTCGGTTGGTCGGCGTCGGTCATCATGGCAGCAGACGGTGGGACGTCCTAGAAGCCCAGCGTGCCGCCGATGGTCGATGCGAGGACGACGCCGAGGATGACGCAGCAGATGATGATCATGATCTTCTTCTGCAGGACGAAATGAGACAACGTGGTTGGTGGACAGCTGGTGTGGCTGCAGAAGCAACAAGTTTAGTTTTGGAGAAAGTTCTACCAACTCTCCATAACAATGTTCTCTAGAGGTGAAACTGATAAAACTCAAAGGGCCGTTGTTTTTCTTTCGACTGCTCCCTTCTGCAGGGGTCACCAAAGCAAGCATGACAGATTTGTTTTACACTGGATTTCCTAACTGATCCAACCTGGGTTTACAAGACCACTGAGCTACCGTGGCCCAAGCAAGGTCCAGTGATGTCCATGAAAAATACATTGACGTGTTGCTTCAGTTGTACCTAAAGGCTACAGGCATGGTTTCTTATCAATGCTTCCTTTCCTTTCCTTTCCTTTCCTTTCCTTTCCTTTCCTTATCAATGCTTTCCCTCTCTGCAAGATGGCCGCGCTCAGAGCAGCCGCAGCTTCACGAGCTCCCGGTTCATCCTTAGTTCTTAGTAATTGTAATAATGTTTTTGTACCTGACTCTGCGCGTTTTTTGCGGGTGAATTACAGCCGAACTGAGCTGTTAAGAATTGGAGCGGAATTACCACAAGGCACGGCTGAAATCAGCAACGAGCTCAAATCAGAGCTCGGGAGATTGGAACTGCTACGATCATCTTTCTGGAAGCAGACGCGCTCCAGGGGAAAGAGGAGAAAGCGATGCTCTCGAGGAAAAAAGAGAGGTTGCCGAGCAGGAGTTATGACGAGACTGCGGACAGATGCTAAAACCGGGAGACCCCCGCTACCGGCTCTTTTCCTGGCTAACGTGCGCTCGTTGGACAACAAGATGGATGAGCTTCGTTTGAGAGTAACCACGTCGGAGGAGATGAGAAGGTGCTCGGTCCTTTGTCTCACGGAAACGTGGATAAATGAGAACACTCCTGACTCTGTTTATGAGCTGGACGATAAGCTATTTTTCAGAACAGACCGGAGCACCGAGAACACGGGGAAGACAAGAGGTGGTGGTGTTTGTATCTACGTGAACAAAGAATGGTGCACGAACTGTGCCGTGATCAAAAAGCTTTGCTCAGCTGCTGTGGAGCTGATCACGGTAAGATGTCGGCCGCATTATCTTCCTCGCGACCATGCTGTGATAATAATAACAGCTATCTACATAGCACCCGATGCTAATGCTAATGATGCCCAGAGAGAAATTCATGAGCTACTCACCTCGCTGCAGTGTAAATATCCTGAGGGGTTTTTCATTGTTTGCGGAGACGTCAATCACGTAAATCTTCAAGGCTCCCTCCCTGCCTTCCATAAGCACGTCTTCACAGCAACGAGAGGTGATAAGACATTAGACCAAGTCTTCACGAATGTAAAGGGGGCGTACACGGCGAAGACACGTGCAGCGCTGGGAGCTTCCGACCACTGCTCTTTGATTCTGGCTCCAAGAGAACTACCCCCGCTGAGACGGGCAAAACCGGAACAAAGAGTGATCAAGCTGTGGCGTCAAGATAGTTCCCCCATGCTACGAGACTGCTTTGAGAGGACAAACTGGTCTGTTTTCAGAGAAGCAGCCACTGATGGAAGCTCAGTTGATCTGGAGCTGTATGCTTCCTCAGTCCTGGGCTACATAAGTACATGCTCTGAAAATGTATCCATAAAAAAACATGTCAAATATTACCCAAATCAAAAACCGTGGTTAACTAAAGAGGTGCGCACCCTGCTGGCAGCCAGGGATACTGCATTCAAGTCAGGAGATAAAGAGGAGCTGAGAATGAGGAAAAAAGAACTGAGGGATGGCATTAAGAAAGCCAAAGCCACTTATGCACAGAGAATAGAGGGACAGTTCACCTCACAAGACCCACGGAGCATGTGGAAAGGTATTAAATGCATAACAGATTACAAAGGCAAGAATAAACAATGCCCCAGGGACCCATCCCTGCCTGATGCCCTCAACAAGTTTTATGCACGTTTTGATGATCCAAATAGACCAGCTAGCACCAGACTCACCTCATCACCAGATGAAGAGCATCTCAGGGTGTCCGCAGCAGAAGTGAGAGGCAGTCTCAGAAAGATTAATCCCCATAAAGCAACTGGACCAGACAACATCCCAGGGAAAGTTCTGAAGGAATGTGCAGACCAGCTCTGTGAGGTGCTGGCTGACATCTTCACCACCTCACTTTCACTGGAGTCAGTTCCCACCTGCCTGAAGACTGCCACCATCATCCCAGTTCCAAAGAGCTCCACAGTGACTGGTCTGAATGACTATAGACCGGTGGCTCTCACCCCGGTGGTCGCTAAATGTTTTGAGAAACTGGTCATGTCCCACATAAAGAAAACCGTGAACACCAACGAGGACCCTCATCAATACGCATACCGTGAGAACCGATCAACAGAGGACGCCATTTCTTCCGTGGTCCACACTGCTCTCACCCACCTGGATCAGAAGGACTCATACGTGCGCCTGCTCTTTGTGGACTTCACATCTGCCTTCAACACCATGATCCCCCAAACTCTGATAGACAAACTATCTACACTTGGACTAAGCCCCTCTATTTGTAACTGGATACTAGACTTCTTAACAAACAGACCACAGTCCGTGAAGATCCACAACTTCTCCTCCTCCACCATAACCCTCAGCACTGGCTCTCCCCAAGGATGTGTGCTGAGCCCCCTTCTGTTCACTCTGCTCACATATGATTGTACAGCCACACTTCCAGGCTGTCATATTGTTAAGTTTGCAGATGATACAGCTGTGGTGGGCTGCATCACAAACAATGATGAGTCCAGCTACAGACAGGAGGTGGAACACCTGGAGAGCTGGTGCAAAGAGAATAACCTTCACATGAATGTGAAGAAGACAAAGGAGATGATTGTGGACTTCAGAAGGAACAAACACACCCACGCCCCACTGAAAATAGGTGGGTCTGCAGTGGAAGTGGTCTCCAGCTACAAATACTTGGGTGTACACTTGAATGATAACCTCAGCTGGAGCAACAACACCACCAGCCTGATCAAGAAAGGTCATCAGAGACTCTACTTCCTCAGACGGCTGAGACGTGCTGGTCTGAGCAGCCCAGTTCTCACCTCGTTCTACAGGTGTGCAGTGGAGAGCGTCCTGTGCTCCAGCATCAATGTGTGGCATGGAGGCTGCACAGTTGAAGAGAGGAAAGCTCTACAGAGAGTGGTGAAGGCTGCACAGAAGTCTGTTGGAGTCAGACTCCCCACCATCGCGGACGTTTACACCTCCAGGTGCAGGAAAAGAGCCACCTGCATCATGAAGGATCTCACTCACCCAGCACACTCGCTCTTTGCCCCGCTCCCCTCAGGACGGAGGTTGAGGAGCATCAAATGTAGAACCACTAGACTGAGGAACAGCTTCTACCCTGAGGCTGTCAGACTCATGAATAAATAAATAACAAGAATAAACACTGCAAAATATCACATCATGTTGATGCTGATCTGTTTCTTGTTGCTGCGTTTCACCTGTGACCATCTGCTCATAATGACTCATGTTCGTGCTGCTGTTTATAACGATGTTTTTCTACTACATTAGGGCTTAGAGTATTACTAGCTGATGCTTCTCTTAGTTAATCCTAGAATGTTATTACTGTTTTTCTCTTGCATTTGTTGTTTCTCTTGTAGTTGTTGTTGGATGTAACTGGGACCCCGTGTACATAATTTCGTTTTCATCACATGTACTACATGCGGTGCAAATGACAATAAAGACTCTCTGACTCTGACTCTGACTCTGACTTTCTGTATCTTTTGTTGGTACTATTTTTGGTACCTTTGAAGATACGCTGACGTAGGGTGCGAACATGTACCCTAAAGTACGTGTTTGCACCCAAGAGTCATCTGGACTACCTTAAAATAGTCCTGTTAACTCTATAGCTGTGATGCTTGAGTGGAAAGCTCAATCCTATTGCACCTTCAGGAGCAAAAAAGGTACAGTGCCATTGTTTAAGGTACCTTGGCCGAACCCTTCTAGGTTAAACTGGAGGGACAAGCCAGGGTCCCTCTTTTAGAGACAGTCCTGTATCTTGATAGCTAATCGTGTACAGTTCAAATTTTGGTTGTAGCAGGGCTCATATATAAACTAAACACATCCTTGTGTGGGACGACTATTGCAGTTTGAGCTTGTCATGATTGTAAAACCTCCCAAATGTCTGGATTTAAAATGTTAATGGGCTAAAGAAACATCTGTGCCAGCCTTTTGACGGCCAACTGGAATGAAAACAAAAGTGTAAAAGATTAGACGGAAGTTAACCTTAAATAAGGAATTCCATTAAAAAGAAAGAAAATTGTAGATGTAAGCAGATTTTCCAACAGATTCAAGGTTGTACCTTTTTCTGACGTGTCGCTGAAAACAGCCGAACACATTTGATTACCCAAAAGCATAAACGGAGAAAAATGTTGGCAAATAAGCACGTTTTCTTTGAGTTTGCTGTGCTAGATCGATGGTACAGAGAATGTCTCAGTAAGTTGGCTTTACCTTGGGTCACGGTGACATTTAAACTTTTAAGCTCAAGTCACTTTGGGAAACTGGTGACATATGATCAGCTAACGCTCATCAGAAGGATAACGCAATGCTTGAAGCCTCAAACTTTGAGAAAATACTGCCCAGGAGCAGAAGCAACAATAAGAGCATCGCCAACAGGTAAACGCGTGAAGATACTTTACCTTGCGAGCCTGGCTCTGGTATTTTACGGCCTTCTTTGTGTCGGAGACGGCTCGCTCCACGTAGTCCACAGAGTGCTCAACGTTGTACTCAATTCTGTCAATCATCTCTCCCTGAAACACACACGGCAGACGTTAACGTCTGATTGGTCCGGCCTGAATCGTGCCCCGGTGCCTCCTGAGGTCACGTGACCCACCTGGCTCTCCACCAGCATGGCCATGTCGACGAACATGTCGTGGAGCTCCCGGATGCTGTTTTCCAGCTTGATGATCTCGGTGTGCCGGGTCTCGATCTCGTTCAGGGCCTGCTTGGTCATCTGAGAGTCCATTTTGATCTGCAGGACGAGTTTAGAGAAAAACACTAACAATATACACAGTATATCTCAACGACAAGTAAAGAAAAAAACACTTTTACGTCTTTAAACAATAAAGATTAGATTAACAAAGGTGAGTTCTGTAAAACAAACTGCTTATCCATAAAAATATCTGACATAAAAAAACTAAACAAATTTAATTTCTTCATTTTACAGAATTAATGCCTAATTAGCCTCTAACAACACAAAACTAAACCATTGTTTGAATTGGTTTCATTGTATAAGCCTGGATTACAGAAGAACATTACCAGTAGTGTCATGGTGACTTTTCTTTTTCTCAATATCTCAGAATTCTGGGAAAAAGTCAAAATTTTAGGAAATACAGTTTGAATTCTGAACAAAAGTTAAACGTTGTTAAACAGCGGAGCTGTTATTATCTCAAGGGTATAGAAATATTTGTTAAACCAAAATATAGGACCAGTTTGAAGGGTCGGTCAACCTCAATTCAAGGGATTGGCTTGTGGAATATGTAGTTTAGAGACTGAAGTAAAAAAAACTGCAAAAATGATTATTACATTTAAGAACATTATCAAAGCTGGACTATTGCAAAATACAAATGAAGTACTAGTATATATGTTGCTTTGTAGTTCGATAGTTAGGTGAATTGTTTTGTTTTGTTTTTTATTTCTTTTTTGTTAAATCACTTAAAGATGACTGTTGTTTGATTTGATAGATTGTAAGAGGGGGCAGATAAAATAAGTTTTTTTTCTTCTTACTGCTACCCTTCATTTTATTTATGTGTTGTATAGACATACTTTGTTATATGGTTTTGTGTTGTATTTTTTTTTAATGAATAAAAAAAATGTAATTTAATTTTAAAAAGTCATTGTGGCCCTAATCCTCTTCCATATAATTCAATTAAATTTATTTATATAGTGCCAAGTCACAACAGAAGTCATCTCAGGGCACTGAACAAAATATTGACAAACATTTGTACAAAGCCATCCATAATCTTTTACCCGCTTCTTCCATTTTTGGGTCACGGGGGTCGCCGGTGCCCGTCCAGCAATCACTGTGCGAGGGGCGGGGTACACCCTGGACGGGTCGCAAGTCCATCACAGGGACACATAGAGACAAACAACCATTCACTCTCTCACTTAAACCTAGGGACAATTTAGAGTTACCAATCAGTCTAACATGCATGTTTTTGGTCTGTGGGAGGAAACCGGAGTACCCGGAGAAAACCCACGCATGCATGGAGAGGACATGCAAACTCCACCCACAAAGGCCCCCGAACCGGGATTTGAACCAGGGGCCTGCTTGCTGAGAGGCAGCTACAAAACCATTAAAACTAATTTAATCTAATACTTTTTTTGTTTATTGCTGAATCTAATTTGTTTTGTTTCTCATTTTTGAATGAAATCTGTAAAAATACTAAGTTGTTTTTTGTGTTTGTTCAAATATTTGAACAAATAACAGCCAATTATTTGTTGTATTTAAAAATCCTTCTTAACAAATTCTGTTATTATTTTCACGTTTGCCTGTCTTGTAACTTACCTGTTCTGACTAACAAACACCTGAAGCTTACCAGCTTCACTGACCTCCACTCTGATTGGTCTGTCCACTGTGATGTCACACATGGGCATGGCTTCAACCAGAGGTGCTCCGTTTTTGTTTGCAGTCACCCTTAGCCTTTCCTGCATGTGCGGAAGCTTTTAATTTGAAGGAGAAGACAATCTGAAAGGACTCCTTCAAAATAAGAGTTGCCACTGCTGGCCCCGCCCCCCACAGTCATGCGACAAAGGCCGTGTTCACCTGATGTTTGAGCGCGCCCCTGCACCGTTCTGAACCCCGTGTCATGGCTGTGTCACGGCGGGGATGGAGAACGGAGCAGGTAACCTATGGCAACAGGCTC
>JBBPBX010050942.1:0-24773 GCA_038048925.1 Garcialebias charrua | reverse complement strand
ATAAACTGGACAAAATCTACAGTTCTTCCAATAAATTGCGTGTTTAATAATTCTCTTAATGAAAGACTACAATCAGGTAACATTAAATATTTAGGTGTTAATATCTCTCCTAAATTGGAGGATTTAATAAAATTAAATCATATCCCACTATTAAAGAAAATTGAAGACGATCTTACTAGATGGAGATCTCTACCCATATCACTTATGGGAAGAGTTGCCTCAGTAAAAATGATGGTGCTGCCGAGAATAAATTATTTATTCTCAATGATTCCAAATAAACCTTCAACTGAATGGTTTAAGTCCCTGGACTCTTCTATATCTAAATTCCTTTGGAAAAATAAAACTCCACGTATTAGTTTAAAAACATTACAGAAATCTAAAGATACCGGAGGATTAGAACTTCCAAACTTTTATTACTACTATTTAGCCAACAGGTTACAATATATATCAAAGTGGTTAAAACCGAATGCACTAGATGAAACTTGGATAGATATAGAACAAACTTTATGTAATAATATTAGGATTTCAGATCTACCATTTATCAGTACAGATTTAAAAAGACATGTCTGCTTTAAGAGCATCAATATTAGCTCATCTCTGACAGCATGGTGGGAGTATCTGAAAATGACAAAGTCTTCACTACTCCCATGTAGACATACACCTCTCTGGAACAATCCTGACATTCAACAAGAAAATAATATGTTAAATTTCCCAGGTTGGAGAATGAAAGGTATTGAATGTCTGGAACACATATTTGAGGGTATAGACTTTATTCCATTTAATAAATTAATAATACAATATGACATTGATAATAAATATTTCCTACAATACCAACAAATTAAGTCAATTGTAAAAAAGAAATTTAAGCTTAATAAAACATTGTTGGAAACACCAACATGTGTGTTAGAGTTTATTAATTTTCAACCACCCAAATTATTATCTAAAATATACAAAAAATTGTCTAGAATCGATGACTCGATAGCACTACCTGTTGAAAAATGGGAGTCAGATTTATCAATCAACTTTGAACAAAAAATTTGGTCTCAAGTATGTTTGCAGCACGGTGGCACAACTGGTAGAGCTGCTGCCTCTCAGCGAGAAGGTTGCCGGTTCAAATCCCGGTCCGGGGCCTTTCTGGGTGGAGTTTGCATGTTCTCCCCGTGCATGCGTGGGTTTCCTCCGGGTACTCCGGTTTCCTCCCACAGACCAAAAAACATGCTTGTTAGGCTGATTGGTGACTCTAAATTGACCCTAGGTGTGAGTGTGAGAGTGGATGGTTGTTTGGTGTGAGTGAGACAGGTCCCTCTTGTAAATGAGTCCCCGTGACTCAACGAGGCTAGCCTGTATAAATAAAGGTTGAATGAATGAATGAATGAATGTTCAAATACTTTTAAATTGACTAGAATCTCCTATTTACAATTAATACAATATAGGGTTCTCTATAGAGTACATTATACAGGTCAGCAAATGTTTAAGATGGGCTTTACACCATCTAACAACTGCTCACAGTGCATAAGTAATATACCTGATGATTATATTCACGCACTCTGGTTCTGTCCACCCGTTCAGAGGTTCTGGGTACAGGTATGTGAAGACTTGTCTAAATGTTTGAAATTTAATATCCCACTCTCTCCATCTGTTTGCTTATTGGGTATCTTTGAAGATGTTATACTAGAAAAAAATACATCCTATATGCTTTTCACTGCCTTATGCATCGCAAAGAAAACCATACTCGTAAATTGGAAAAATAAAAATAATCTTAGCATTAATCAGTATAAAAATCTTCTGTTAGATCATATTAGTCTTGAAACAGCATCTGCCGACACATCGGATCAATCTATTTGGCATTCTTTGATCGGCTCCGTTACGTAGTGAGGGTGGGGGGTCTGGGATCTGGCCTTGTGGGGCATTGGGGCTGGTGGGGGGGGAGGTTGGGGTTTGGGGCGCCGGGGGGTTGGGGCTGCTTGGGCGGGGAGGACCCTGTCTTCGACCTGGGGAGGACCGGGGGGGTTCTGGGGGATGTCTGCTAGGGGCGGCATGCGGGCCCTCGGGTGGTCGGTGGCGGCGGTCATGGGTCGCCGGTCGGTGACCCGGCTGTGCTGGGGTGGTTTCGGGGCGGGTGCCGGGGGCTTGGGACTCTGGGGGCGTGTCGTCCCCGGGCTTGGGCCTGGTGGGGATCGGGGGTCTTGGGCTCTGGCGGGCGGGTCGCCGGGCTATGGGCTGGCTGGCGCTCTGGTGCCCGGCTCTGGCCGGGGGCCCTCGGCTCGCTGGTGGGTTGGGGGTTCATATGCTGGGGGGTTGGGTGTCTGGGGGCGTGACTGGTGGCCAATGGGAGGGGGCGGGCAAACCCAGCCTGGGTGTCTAATGTGTTATGTGTTCTGAAAGTTATTAATATGAAGGGTGGGTGTAGTATTTCTTCTGGGGTGGGGACTAAGTGGATGTCCTTGATGATGGTCTTGGACTATGCTTGGCCGGTGAGCGGGCCCTGGTTGGGGCCTGTTCTCAGTGCTTCCTGGCTCTGTCGGCGGTTGGGCGGGCGCTCTTGGTAGTGTCGTCCTTGTGGGATTTTGTGTCTTCTTGGACGGCGGGCTGACTGCGGTTCGCAGGGGTCGTGGCGGCCCTGGTGGGTGTGGGCTGTTGGTTCTGCTTTGGCGGCCCTCGGGGCCGTGTCCCTCTCTGGTCTTGGCTCAATGGCCTGGCGGTCGGAGAGGTGTTTCCTTTACCTCGCTCCTTGGGTGGACCTTGGCGAACTGGGGGGGGGGGTACGCAGGGTCAGCGGGGGAGCTGACTCGCTGTGGGAGCATTGTTCCTGCAGATATTTTCTCCCCATCCCTCACCACGCACCTCCGCCCTCTTCATCTTAAATTAATACATGTAGGGAATTTGAGTCTCGGGTGTGCTGCAATGGTTCTACATCTCTGTTGTTCAGAACACCTGGGACTCAATTTTATATACACTTTAGACATTCATTCATAAACATCCTCATAAAAGTCACATATAGGGAATGGAGAGAGCACTATGGTTATGGGTGGCGGGATGACATCACTCTCGCCCCCATGCCTATGCTCACTCAACATTATGCATTTAGACAATAAGGGCCTGGGTTAGAGTTGGAGTGGAGGGGAAACTGGTACAATGCCAACCTTTGCTCCTTCTCTTTCCCTTTTAATTACACTTTAGAACAACACTCATCAACAGTACATTTGGGGACGGGGTGTGTGTGTCGGGGTCTTGATTTGCTAATTTTAATTTTATTTATTTATGTATTTATATATATATATATATATATTATTTATTTTATTTTTCTCTTACCCCCCTGGTTGCCTGGCGGACATTCTGGGGGTGGGCTGTCAGGGGTTGTGCTGGGGTGTGGGGGGGTTCGGGGCCTGCGGGTTCGCCGTGGGCGGGGCTGGCAGTGCGCTCCCCCTGGGGCTGCTTGGACTCGGGTGTCCTGTCCTGTCCTGTCGGCAGGGCGCGGGGTGGGCCGGATCTTGGATGTCTGCTACTCTCCACCCCAGAATGAATGGGCCTACCTCCTGGGTTTGGATGTGGGCTGCCCCATGTAGGGAGCAGGTACATGTCTTGGACCTAGGGGGTATAGAGTGTGCATCGGGATTATGAATGGAACGTGTCGTTATTGTTTGTCTTTCTGTGACTGAGGGTGAGGATGAGGGTGGGTCTGAATGAGTGTGTCTGTGTATGAATGTTTAAGTGTCAGGCTAGGTCTTGGACTGCCCCCTCTCTGATACTTCTGAGGCTACTTAGTGTCGCGCTCCTGCCACGTGGCCCCCCTGGTGGGTGTTCCTTTGCCTGCGGGCGTGCTTGGGGCCCTCACTATCTGGGGTTGGGCGCTTGGGCGTTTGTCGGCTCGGCCTGGTGGCTGCCTGGTGGGGCTCGTGCCCTCTGGTCCGGTCAGGTCTGGGCCTGAGGGGTGGGCGTCCCCGGTGCCCGGGCCTCGGTGACCGGCCCTGGGGCTACGTCGGTGCAGCGGGCTCCGGCGGGGGCCTGTGAATTTGTCGCGGGCGACCCCGGGGGGTCATTGTATGTGGTCGCTGGTGGGGTTCGTCCGGTTCTTCCCCTTGGTAGGATCTGGGGAGTGGGCTAGTGGCTCGTCCTGTTCGGGTGGTCCTGGGGACTCTGGGCTCGGGGTCCTTCCTGGGGTCTTGGGCTTTGATCGCCCCTTCGTCTGCCTCGGGCTTTGGGGGGACGGATCTCTGATGCTTCACAGTCGCTACTAAATGTTCTATTGGAGGACCCTTATTCACTTATGCATGCTCACAACCACACACAAATGGATGCAGGGATGTATATATAGATATATGCAGATATGTAGATGGGTATATGAATGAATATAAAAGTATATGTATGTATACTATATATATATTTGTAGGTATGGGTATGTGTATTTATAGAATTCTACTGCAAGCTCATGAATATTATTAGTCTTTATGCATGTATGTTCCATTGTTGTGTTCTGTCATGTGCTTTGCAGGATTGTGGACGGAGGTTGGGTGTGTTTGCCTTGTGCTCTTTTGGTTGATAATTGTTGATTTGTTGTCTTACTTTCTCTTTTCTTTCTTTCTCTCTTAAAAAAAAAAATAAAAAAAAAAAAAATATATATATATATAAAAATAAAAATAAAAAAAAATAAAAAAAAAAAAAAAAATATTGGAGTGAGAGGATGGCTAAAAGGTGTGAAGGGAGGCCATCTATAAATGGAAAAAAAAAGAAAAAAAAAAGAAAGGACAAGAACATTACAGTAGTGTGCAAGCTATGTCTGGGCCACAACAAGACATTGTCTACTGCTGCGAACTCGACGTCAAATCTTTACAAGCATTTACAAAGACAACATGCTAATGCTAAGCTAGCTGCTAAAGAGCCGTAGAGGGATGGTGCAAGTTTGATGCCGCCACCGTTTAAGTAGGCTCGGCTTGAATTTCACCGCCAGGCAACCACTACAAAGGCTGAGGTAAACAAACTTGTAAACAAACATTTCAGATGTTTTATTTTTATTTTGTTTTATTTTTTTAAAACAGAAGTTTTACATTTTGATATTGTCATACCTTTTGAATGGCACGTTTACATATGCATTGTGCTTGTTATGTATATGTATATGTATATATAAAAGATCTCTAATGCCATTATTGAAAGATAAAAATTAATGCAGGTTAAATCTCAGGTATTAGAGTAATCCAAAAGTAATGTAACTAAGTTACTTTCAGAACTGAGTAACTAAGTAGTGTAATATGTTAATTTTTTTAAAGTAACTAGTAATGTGTAACTAATTACTTATTTTGGGTAACTACCCCAACACTGCCCATCACCCTCTGGAACACAAGTTAGGAGTCATCAGGACTCTGTACCACAGAGCAGACAACGTCCCCACTAACTCGGGAGCCAGACAGGAGGAGAAATCACACACAAAACAGGCTCTAGAGAAATGTGGATATCCTAACTGGGCCTTCCTGAAAGCAGAGAAGAAACCCAAACAGGACTCTAGCCAGCCATCAGGTGAAAAGAAGGAACCCAGACCCAGACCAGTGGTCATTCCGTATGTTGCGGGAGTTTCAGAGACATTGAGACGTTTATTTTCTAAACACAACGTCCCAGTGGCTTTTAAACCCCAAAATACATTACGGCAAAGACTGGTTCATCCCAAAGATCCAGTCCCCCGGCACAAACAGAGTAATATTGTGTATGCTGTTCAGTGTCAGGAGGGCTGTGATCAGTCTTACATCGGGGAAACTAAACAGCCACTGGCCAAAAGGATGGCCCAGCACAGAAGATCAACATCATCAGGTCAGGACTCTGCGGTCTACACTCATCTCCAGGCCAGCGGTCACTCTTTCAGGGATGAAGATGTTCACATCCTTGATAGAGAGGAACAATGGTTTGAGAGAGGAGTAAAGGAGGCCATCTTTGTGAAAAGAAACCGTCCATCATTAAACAGAGGTGGAGGCCTCCGGGTTCAACTGTCCCCCACTTACAATGCTGTTATTGCTAGTATCACTCAGCCCTCTGTGAATAGCAAACAACCATCAGGGTGTTAACGATCCATCGTCAGGCTGATGGTCCTCCTTGATCATGTGAGCAGCTGATTTCGGCTGTCATCAGCCAAAATCATTAAAACCTGGCATGGGTCCATTTTGGGCACCCATATTTGTTTACTTTCCTCACGGAAGTAGAACTTCTTCTTCTTCTTCTTCAAACATACAAACAGATACAAACATCAACTTTAACAACAATCTCCTTCTCTGGTCAAGACATCCCCCTCTCCACCTCTGTTACAAATTTTGGCAGTGCTGGGCAGCGTTAATCCAAAAATTAGTTCCGCTATTTCTAAAGCACTAATTAATTTATTTAGGTCCGCAATTTCAAAAGCACTAATGTCTTATGAAAATTAGGGGAAGCTAATTCTAAACCGCTAATTAAATTCAACAATTGCTAGCCAACAAGTTATGCAATATTTGCACTAGACTGCCAACTAGCGGTGCATGAACTGTTATACACCTTTATCCTACCTCTTACGTCACAGCAGCAGCTTCCCATTAACTCCTCCTGACCCACCTGGATATTTACAGTCCTGGACAGAAGAAACATCACAGTTGGCAAAAAGAGCAACAAACATTAAAAAAAACTTTACATGTATTAACAGCTGCACGTACAAATTATATTCTTCATTACACATGCACATACTTTGTATTTATTTTTTTAGATTATCCTATATCTGTTAAGCACCTTGGTCAATGCAAGGCATTGCAGGAAGGTGCTATACAAATAAAGTTTATTACATTATTATTATTATAACTTCAATTCAAAGACCACATCAACAGTACAGGTAAAATTAAAGTTAGAGATCAAGTTTTAAAGTGCACTTCCAAGTTGTATCCAAGTTTAATTCATATAAGAGTCAATTAAGCTTAATTTACTTCAATATTGTTTCAAAAAACAAATAGTAATTTCTTTTTTGTTGCGCAACCGAAAAATAAATTAAACCAATTCCAAAATTCTATAGGCAGTCAACAGATTTAATGAAAAGTAACTAAAATGATCCTAAAAGGATGAAATTACAAAAATCAAAGGATTTATTTAATACTTTACGTACATATATTCTATTCGGCCACAAAATTAACAAAATGAGAATGATCTTTTAATCCCTAAAGACCACTTTTAAATCTCAAATACACGGGCGTGTCCCACCACATTTCTACATAAAACGAACCCAAATAAATAAAACAAACGACTCACCATCAAGTGGTGGACACAAAACACACAATACAATCCTCCGGCCGCATTAATTTGGCTTGAAACAGCGGGGTTCTCTGCGGATTTATGAATAGACCGAGCGCAAACAGCTAGCCATAAACGTTAGCACCCGAGTTCACCTCTGACCCGGAAGATGTCAAGATGGAATAGTCCATTTTTTAGTAGGGGGATACAGAAATCGACCGGTTTTTGTATTGCGTTTTTAATGATTCGTTTTCATCGTAGCTATAATTATTTTTATGTTAAATGTACATTAACAAGTAGCAGCAATGTTAGTGATGTAGGTGACTGGCCATGGTGGGGCGGGACCGGAGCTCTTGCTGATTTGGGGCCCCAAGCAACGGCATCATTTACCTACATGGTAGATCCGAGTCTGTTCTCCGCTCTGCTCCCCTCCAACCCTCCCTCCTCTCTACTCTTTACGGTGAGGGAGCAAGGGGGGAAAAGGTGAAACAAGCAGCTACGGAGCCAGCATAAGAGCCTGTAAATAATTCATTTTTACTGATAGATAATTAGTTATTAGCGGTACTGCGTTTTAAATAAAAATAGCACAAATCCGCTTATGAATTATAAAAGTTAGTCAAACCACAAAAACGCTGACAAATAATTTAGGTCCACTGTAAGCGGATTAGCGCTTTAGCGCTCTCTAGCGGTTTGTGCCCACCACTGAATTTTGGAATAAAAGTGGACTCTCATCTTACATTTGAAAATGTTATGAAATCAAATATATTTTTGTCTTAGTGTCTTCATTCCTCTTGAAGGAGTTTTCAAACGGGGTTCAAATGATCAGTCTCTTGTAGAATGATAAAGATTTACTAAAACAGTTAATACCTTGATTATAAAGCACTTGTGTATTAATTATATAATAGTTGTGTATTAGTTTCAATCAGATTTAAAATAGAACTGTGTAACATATAGAACTGTGCTGAGGCTAGCCTGTATAAATAAAGGTTGGATGAAAGAATGAATATTATCATTCACTCTCAAAATGCAAGTCTACAAGCTGAAAAAAAGCAATGGTATTTCCTGTTCACAAGACAGAAGCCTTCTGGCAGTTAAAGGGGGGGGGGAACACCCTACAAGAGAACAAAGCAGAACTTCTCTTATTGTTTGAGAGCAGGAAACACCCTACAAGAGAACAAAGCAGAACTTCTCTCATTGGTTGAGAGCAGGAAACACCCTACAGGAGTACAAAACAGAACTTCTATTATTAGTTGAGAGCAGGCAACGCCCAGAGAAGAGTATAAACATGAGTTTCCCTCCTCCACTAGCAGACAACGCAGAAGCAAGCCCATGGAGAAGAACAACTAATCAGGTCGTATGCGGTGTCTCCATTAAATGCGCATTTAATGATCTCACGTGACTCTGTGTTCATTGTACTTTAATCAATAATCATAATTAAAGTGGGTTTGGAATTTCAAGTACCTCTCTGTCGTCTTTCACTCCAGCATTCGATCCAAAGAGAAACAAAAAACCAACTCGAGCGGAAAGTAAGGTTTAATCCACAACAAATTGGAGGTCCCACCGAGATGTTTCTACAAGGATGAGAAAGGGGGTGGAAGAGAGTCCAACATGCTGAAAACAGACCGGTCTACACAACAATAAGAGGTAAGCAGATTGCCTGTTTCAACAAAAAATCTGAAATTGGACATTTATAGGCAAATTTTACTCAGTGTGTTTGGACTCCAGGGTTAATACGTGTGAAAAAAGGAACGTTAAAATTAAAAGTAGAAGTATAAGTTTCCAGCCAAGACTCCAGATTCCAGAGTAAAACACGCAGTGGTCGTGTCCCCAGTGGTCCGACGGGTCCATCTGGTTAAGGAGGGGTGAGGTTTTAGAATAAATATTCGCCGTCACTCCTGTAACCCTAGACTGAGTTTACTGTCATCTCGTTAGGTTTTGTGGCTAACTATAAAACAGTGTCAATTAAATCTACTTATAATTTGATTCATGATAAGTAGAGGCGGAATCTGGTGAGGTGGTGTATTGTATATTACCTTGCGTAAAATATATTATAATACACTAGGAATAAAGGTATTGAAAAATCAAACCCACAAACAAATAAAATAAGTAAGAGATAATTTTAAAATAAAGAACAAAATAAAGGATAAAATAATATGATAAAGGAGTGAACACAGACTTCTACAAATTTTATTAAAATTCAAAAGGTAATTTTCTTCCATTGTTGAAGGTTCTTTTCATGGTGTCAGAGTCTCGCGTGAATGAAGTGCAAAAGTTGGCCTGTCCATTGTCTTTCATGTTTGATGTTTGTCTTTTGTCAAAAACTATAAGGCCAACTGCGTGAATGAATTACAAGGAAAAGTTCCTGTGTGAGAATTCACAGTAAAAGAATCCTGGTAATCTGGCTTGCCCCTGAGGAACGTTCAGATTGCTAAAGGACATTCCTTTCGGGGAATAACTGTGGTCTCACTGGTTGTTCCAGTATCAATAAAGATTAATCGGCTTGGTGTGTGTGTGACATGGAGGAGAGTTTCAGAAAAAAACTTGAGAAAACCTTGCTTAAAACATTGACCGAGCAGATTAAAATCATAAAATATGTAATGTCTTTGTCAGTTCAAGACAAAAAAACCAAGAAAAACTACTTTTAAAAAGGTTAAAAGAACTAGATCAGCACTCAGAAAAAATAGCACTATAAACCTAATGTGGGAACAAATACTTAAAATCCGGAAAGAGAAAGACAGCTTGGAGAAGCAAAAACTGCAGCTGGTGAGTATGGTATATTTAATGTTTATGAGAAGCAATCTGAAATCTGAAACTAGCAGAAATAAGCCCAAAGAAGCATAATCCAAAATATCTGAAACAATCAGGAATTTAAAAAAATCTGAAATAAGGAGAAAATAAGCAAAATAAAGTGGAAATCATCTGAAAAAGCTTTAATTGGCTAAAACCAGCTGAACAATAGATAAACAAGAGCATGGTCTTGCTAAATTAGGCTGAAAAAGTTGGAATAAAAATGTAGAATTAGCTGAAAAAGCTGAAACAGGCTATATACAGAAATTATTCAGTTAAATACCTTTGATACCATCACATTTTCTTCTTGCCTCAATAAAAGCACTGTCCTACTTGTTATTTAAATCTAACCCAAGAGAAAAAGTTATTTAATTGTTCCCATATATATCTTTAAAAGAAAAGAAAAAAAAAAAGAAAAGTAAACTTTTCACAAGTTATCTGAGGATTAAATAATCACCACTGTACCGACAGATATACTGTACGTAGCAGATGATACAGAAATGATGAAACAAACATTGAGGCGCTGAGGTTAGAACAAAGTTTTATTTAGATACAGCAGTTTAATAGAGTAACAAACGTAGTCTTCACCTCCTCAGTAGTTGGTGCTGGTTTCCTGAAACACAGAATAAACATTACATTAAAACGGTTTACACTTCTCCATTTTAACAGGATTAAATAATTTTCTACAGCGTGATTAGTGGTGCTGTTGCACAATTCGGAATGAATGTGGGGTGAAATGAAAATTAGAACTTCAGCTCTGAACGAGTAGGCTGAAGGCCTTCAGGACGTGTACAGTTTTTTGAATAAACAAATAAAATATTTGCGGACAGTTCGAGACAAATTGATTAGCGCCGAATGAACCTTCACGGTTGGAAGGATTGATCAAAAAGGATTATGACATTCTATCTCAATAATTTTAGGTTATAACACTTAAACAAACGGGAAATTTGGAAATTGCAGTGGGACCTCCCGTTAGCATAGCATAGGCTGTCCAACAGCGGACATTTTATAACTTTGTAACGGTAGACAGCTCACATCGGATTCGCTTAACAAAGCATACAGAGTGATGTCGTGTAGAGAAACGATAAGCAGAGAGTGGATTACCAATTTGGAAGACGTACTTTTGTGAATAGTTCTAGTGAATGTACACGTCTTGTGAGTGTTGACCGGAAGGCAGGGTTGCCAGATCTCTAGACCGAAAGAAGCGATCAGCTCCTTCAAAACAAGCACAAATAAGCGACTCAATGTCCGCGAGAAGAAAGAAAAAACCGCCACAAGCGGCTGATCAAATTTGAAAGCGACTCCAGGGAAAAACAAGCCCAATGCCGCTTGAAATAAGCGGACTTGGCAACTATGGGGACGCAAAAGACACAGTCGTTTCCTGTACAGCCTGAGCAGTGTTGCCAGGTGAGAAATGTAGGATTATCGTACACCCATCATAAACAAAATAACAAGTGTGCTCTATAGTCACTCTATTGTTGAATACTGTAGCGTCTAACAGGCACTCACAGCTTTGTGGCGTCAGTACTGTTGGGAACCATAGACATTAATATGCATTATTGTCTGGTGGCAACTAATGAGCTTTACAGAAAGTCTTCTGTCACATTTAGAAAAGTACGATTGGCTGGAATTTCAAAACGCCTTCAGGGTTCACAAAAAACTCCGACAGACAGTTGCGACAGGCTGATGGAAACCGATCACAACTACACGTTCACAGAATGGCCAAATTATCATATTTTTGGCCTTTTTCGGGATTATTGATCGTACATCGTACAGAGGGCAAGATTGTCGTACAAATACGATAATTATCGTACAGCTGGCAACACTGAGCCTGAGTATAATGGAGACCCCTGATGGATGAAAAAAGGTACTGCAGACAGAAGCGTAATAATTTTTAGAGAAACCAGAAACAGGTCGGAGTCACTTTTATTTGTAATTTAATTTAGTCATCCAGTTGGGTTATTCGTTCTGAAACATTTAATAAAAGTAAAAGGATGCAGGTACAGATTTTAATAACTGTTTGGAGTCAGATGAATAAAAAAAAGAACAGAAGGGGCTGACAACCTCTCTCCCCTAAAATGTACAACACAACAGTTAATTAACTATGCACACTTAGGAGGTATTAACACGTAGCACAATGAAACTTAAGTTTGATATTGGCTTGTATGAATTATGGACATTAAAAGCAATAAGAGGACAGATTGGGGTTTGAATAATAATAATAATAATAAAAATAATAATGAATTCAATTTATAACGCACTTTTCATTAATGAAAATCTCAAAGTGCTAAAGAGGGAGTAGCCCTCACAGACAGGTCTTGAATAAATACACCTTTAATTTTAATCCATTGAGGACATAAATTGAATCTCAATTTATAACAAATGGAGAATTGGACTTTAAAAAATCGACTAATAGTTTATACCTGGAACAACAGGCCAAAAGGAACGAGCCCATATTTTTACTTTTAATAAATGAGCCACTAAGCATAACAATTTCAAATTGACAATTTAGGAGGGCATCCCGTAGTGTCGGTTAGACATGAAAATTATACACAATACATAAATAAATCCAACGAGAGGGCAGATCTTAGAAGGCTCAAGGAATTGGCTAATTATCCTAGACTGTATACTAGCAAGGGGGTCTTAGAAAACAGTACATTATATTTTCTAAAATAAAAGTAGGCTACAGTATTTTTTGGTTTCAGGGTAAATTGATTATTTCACTTTTAGGTAAACTAATGTTTTGGATCTGTTGTGCAGATCAGATTAAAAGATGCTTCTGTTGAAGGATCCATAATAAAGCTTGTTAACAGAAAATTAATTTGATCCTGGTCTGTTAATGATTTTTTTAATTTTAATTTTTTTAAATAGCCTCATTGGACAGTGTTAGTGGAACGGCAGGAGTGAGTCTTATGAATCCCACCTCATCCTTGCAAAACACATAATGGTAAAACATGCATTAAGATAGGCCTCTGTCAAAACACATGTAGCATCTGACTTTTGAATCTTAGCTACTGTGGTTATTGATCAGATCGGATCAGATTTAATATGAAGGTGTGTCCAGAACTGGCTCACGGTGACTTCACTGAGAACAACAACAACGTGGCTGGACTCATATGCAACCCTGCTCAAAGAACTTTCGAGGGGCTTATGCAAAGAACGACTGAAAACAATAAAGGCACCAAAAGAAGGGCAGTGCACTGGACTGTCATCAAAGAACAAAAGACTTTCCATAAAAACTTTCAGCCAAGCAGAGACAAAGACTTTGTCAAAGAACTGTCAAAACATGGTCATCAGACACAAATGGCCAGAATATACGGTCCAGATTTGGGGGATCCTGATGAGAATCAGAACCCAGTGAACGTCTCACAGGGGTCTGGAACAAGAGAAGGCTGAACATGTTCTCCAAACAGACAAGAGAACTAGTCCTGTCCAGTAAAGGCCGCACCCCATATTGATCTGTGAGGATCTGTCAATGACCTTTGTATCAGGGATCAAAACTAGAGGTGTCGTTTCTTTGCCCGAGCCCGACCCTACCCGAGCCCTACCCGACTTCGGGTAGGGTAGGGCCATATTTTTGCGTTTGATTGGCGGGCCGCGGGTCGGGCTCGGGCTTTGATGTGGTTTTTTTTAATCATACAGCACAAACAAAACTAAATAAAAATGCACACAATATAAAATTGTTTTAATCTGCTTGTAAAGAATATAAGGCAGTAAGTTTATTGATGAGGAAATAATTAATAGAGTGAATTTAGATGGTGAAAACCGCAGCGCAGAAAACTCAGCCAGAGAGCAGGCGCGCGGCGCGCGCCTGGACAGCGTCTCCCCCGACATGCTGGACTTTTTAGTGACATTTCTCGAACCATTTTACCGTGCACAGAGAGAACTGGAGGGTGACAAATATCCCACCAACCTGGTTTGTCTCTGGAATGAGAAACTGAAGCAACACTGCCAGTCCTCACACACAGACTCTCCGCAGCAGGTGTTTCTGCGCGACATGCAGAAGTGCTGGAGCGCAAAATTATTATCCACGACTTGCACAGAGTTGCATTATTTCTGTGGCCTAACTTTAACAAGCTCAAAATTATGTCACCAGCTGACGTGCGTCAGGTGCACGCTCACGTCCGCACACTGCTCTCATCTGCGGCGGAACAAGTTGCCGCATTCCTGACATTCCTGAAGCTTCAAAAGTCACTGCGAGCAGCGCGCTCACACCTCCTCCATCAAAACACAGAAGAACAACATCAAGTTCTTTTGCTGAGTGGGAGAACGCAGTAAAAGCTTAATAAATAAACGTAGTGTTTTTTTTTTTTTTTTTTTTGTTTTTTTTTTTAATCGGGTAGGGTCGGGTCGGGCGGTGATTTCTAGGAAATCAGCGGGCTCCCTCGGGCTTGGGTAATTAAACTAAGGGCTCGGGTAGGGTAGGGCCGTGGATTTCCGGCCCGATGACAGCTCTAATCAAAACTACAGTTGGTATGATGCATTTTTTAAAATGAAACACATAGGCACATTTAGGGCCTGCTAGCGCAGACCTCATGATTCTTAGTTATACTGTGCTCAGATGGATCTGACGACTTGCTTTTTCTGGTTCCTGTAACTCTGTGGTGAGGCTTAAGGAAAGCAAGGGGAATGATCCTAGCTCCTGACCCTAAAACGAGTTAACTTTTATATTTTTGTTTTTGCAGGTTAGAATTTGCTCTACAAACATTCATACAATGTTTTATAGAACTGAAGAGAGGGCAGTAGTTAGCCTTGGCGGAGTACGTGTTGGGAATCTGATGTGACACAAGGGGTACATTTTGGTAAATAATTATAACTTTAAAGAAAATGAGATGATATCATAGATTACAGTTAGATATATGGTTGTGAAAACCGAATTAGAGGTGGCAATAGGCTGGGGTTTAGGAAACATTTTTCTGGGATCCTAACACTAGTGCATGGTAAATTTAGACGCAATTTCCAATTTAACAACCAAATAACTTTGGCGTGCAGACTACAGAATTGAAACAAGGTAAAGTTTTGTTTCATAAGGGAGAAAGGTTGACAGATGTTCCTAAAAATAGAGAGGCTGAAATTGGTCCTTAAAAATAACTAGATTGTAAATAACTAGATTGTAAATGTTTCCTAAAAACCTAAAAACAACTAGGTTGAAAAATGTTCCTAGAAATAACTAATTAACTATAAGATGGTAAATACATTTTGGTATACAAAGCATAATAAAGATAGCTGATAAATTGGTATGATAAACAAAATCTACTTGCGTCGATATTGAGGCGGCATCGGTCTTGAACGTTTTATTTTCTTTAATCATGTCATGGAGGAAGAAGTATTGGTGCAAGCATATTCCTAAATAGGAAGACAACTTAGGAAAGGGTTAGTTCATAGTTATACAGAGGTTGTGGATTTGGAATGAACAAAATCGTCACTCATACAGCATGAGGCGTTTTAAAGGTTTATATGAGCAATTAACAACAATGTTAAAGGTTTATATGAGCAATTAACAACAATGTTTTTTCCTCTGTGAAATGTGTGTGAAGCAGATCTCTAGGACCTCTAGGATGGGGGACGCCCCTTGGAAATGTTTCCTGGCCTGCAGGCTCAAACCACTCAAACCTGAAGTGGACCTGATCAGAGGGTGTTTAGAAATATGGTGGTTCTGTAGATTTATAGCAATTGACTTGACTAGATGACAAGTGACTTATTGACTCAGGAAGAAGGTGTATAGAACCACAGGTGTACAATGTTTTGTGAATTATGCTCGGCCGCCGCATGCTATGTTACTTTTATGTGTGTAATTTCTGCTATAAGCTGAATAAAAAGGTACAGTATTTTTGTAAGTATGAACCGCCTCATAATTAACCCTAATGAAGATTAAGTCTTTCCCAAACCCAACTAACATGCATGATTCATTCTTTGTACTACTGATTTATAATTTATTGGGGGTTGTTTGCTATGGATAGGATTCTGCTTATTATAGGTGGTTCCTGGAAATGCTCCAGCTGAGGGGGTAAGGATGGAACTCTATTTTTGTTTTATTGCACATTTCCGGGTACAAATTTTAATATAACATTGGAGAAATTGGCTTACGTTTTAGAATCTGACTTGTCAGCACCATTGTGAGTGGGTTTATGGATAGACAGTAGAGAGTAATTTAACTCACATGGATTTACCCACGTTTGGGACTTCTCTCAGATGAGTGAATTGGGTTAAACCAAGAGGGCCTTGTTGTAGTCTAACAAGTCGAAAGTTTGTGGTTTAGGTTTTCTCAACAGAATCCAAAGCAGGCAAGACCAGATAGCCCTGGTCAGTATGGACCCGTGTGGGGTCGCTGAACACACATCACAGGCAGTGCGTGTCAACGCCAGGGGATCCACACGGTTCAGTGTGCACCTGCCCGGGAACCAGGCAGGAACTAGGAGGCCAGGCGGAACATCAAGACCTCGTAAATTGAACTTTTACACCCTGATAGACCCAAAGTAGCCGAGTATAATTGCGTGCGGGGCCCAGAAGGACTCTGTTTTATGGGGCCACTCGGTGCTGGAACATCCACACATAGTACAGACACCTAGAGAGATAAAAACATTACATATTAGAGTCTCACAGAACACGAAGAAAACTCTGGGACATAGGAGGACCTCCCCGAGCAATGCCAGGGGTCTGCCCTGAGTAGCTGTAACTAGGGCAATTCCCCATAGTACGTGTGGCACATTCAAAAAATGTATTAATGTTTCTTTAATGATTATATAAATCTTGTGTTCTTTCTCTATTTTTGTGTGTTCAAGGGAGACAACTGCCTTGCTGCTGGAGAAGGAACTTGGGAAACTTAAGGTTTAGAATTCTGCAATATCCTAAAGTGCTTACTATTATTATCATCGTTCATTGTTTGCATATATTTCCTTTATATTCTACAATTTGCCTATTAATGGCAATAATTAATTAATTAATTAATTAATTATGTCATGAACGGCTGCTTCTGTGAAGAACGGGCGGTGGACTCACGAGGTAGCTTGGCGAACTCAGCTTTATTGAACTGCTAATAGCACGACATGTTAACGTCTCGTCAGGCTCAGTTCACAACTAAAACACACACACTGCGCATGCTCAGTTTATACTAGCTACGGCAACCCAACTAGGACATATCACCACATCTCCCCCTTTTAGCAGGAAACACACATGTTTCTAAACTACCCTGTATATAACATCCGAACACTAGGACGTTGGGGTCGACTGCCCTCGGTCCACAGCAACGTAGGGATTATTCTGCCCTCGATAGTTGCTGTTCCTATTAATTCGGTGAACAACTAAATATTTTCCCGGTTACTATTTACCCACATCTATGTTTCAACTAAACATTTTTCCAGTTACTATTTACCCACACGTCAGAACTCTATGTTTCACCCTTATACCTACAAACTACACAGGTCTATGTTTCACACTTATACATACAAACTACACAGGTCTATGTTTCACACTTATACATACAAACTACACAGGTCAACTTCACTTTATCCTTTTTTTTTTTTTTTTAGTCATTAAGTGTCTCGGTACCTTAGAGGGATTCTGATTACCCTTCCCCTGGAAGTCACCTGTGAACCTTCTGGAGTTGAGCGCTCCACCTCTGGACCCATGTGTCTCTGGTCAGGAGTTCTGGTCGCAGAATCAACACCGTCTTCAGGTGGAAAGCTACTGTTCAGTGTCACTGGAGAATCAGGTGGTTGTAGCTGATCTGGTTGATCTGTGGGAAGTGGGACAGCTTGCAGATGTCTCCGGTTCCGTCTTAATACAGCTCCATTCTCCGTCATGTCCGGTGCAAGATGGCCGCGCTCAGTGCAGCCGCAGCTTCACGAGTTCCCGGATCATCTCTAGCTTTTAGTAATTTTAATAGTGTTTTTGTACCTGACTCTGCGCGTTTTTTGCGGGTGAATTACAGCCGAACTGATCTGTTAAGAATCGGAGCGGATTTACCACAGGGCACAGCTGAAATCAGCAACGAACTCAAATCAGAGCTCGGAAGATTGGAGCTGCTAAAAACGTCCTTCTGGAAGCAGATGCGCTCCAGGGGAAAGAAAAGGAAGCGGTGCTCTCGTGGAAAGAAGAGAGGTTGCCGTGCAGGAATTATGACGAGACTGCGGGCAGACGCTAAAACCGGTAAACCCCCGATGCCGGCTCTTTTTCTGTCTAACGTTCGCTCGCTCGACAACAAAATGGATCTACTTCGTTTGAGGGTGACCACGTCGGAGGAGATGAGAAGATGCTCCGTGCTTTGTTTTACGGAAACGTGGATTTCTGAGGAGACTCCAGACTCTGTTTACGAGCTGGACGACAGGCTCTTTTTCAGAACAGACCGGTGCACCGAGACTACGGGGAAAACGCGAGGCGGCGGTGTTTGTATTTACGTACACAAAGATTGGTGCACGAACTGTGCTGTGATAAAAAGAGCTTGTTCAGCTGCCGTGGAGTTGATCACAGTAAGGTGTCGCCCGCACTATATGCCACGTGACTATTCAGTGATCTTAATCAGCGTTATTTACATAGCCCCTGATGCTAATGCTAATGACGCCCAGGGAGAAATTCATGACTTACTCACCTCGCTGCAGTGTAAATATCCTGAGGGGCTTTTCATTGTTTGCGGGGACGTCAATCACGTTGATCTTCAAGTCTCCCTCCCAGCCTTCAATAAGAACGTCTTCACAGCTACGAGAGGAGATAAAACGCTCGACCAAGTCTTCACAAATGTAAAGGGGGCATACACGGCGAAGACACGCCCACCGCTTGGAGCTTCCGATCACGACTCTCTGATTCTGGCCCCAAGAGAACTCCCCCCACTCAGGCGCTCAAAGCCGGAACAAAGAGAAATAACAATCTGGCCTCAAGATAGTTCCCCCATGTTGAGAGACTGTTTTGAGAGGACAAACTGGTCTGTTTTCAGAGAAGCAGCCACTGATGGAAGTTCAGTGGACATGGAACTGTACGCTTCCTCAGTCCTGGGTTACATCAGTACATGCTCTGAAAATGTATCCATAAAAAAATATGTGAAATCCTACCCGAACCGGAAACCCTGGTTAAATAAAGAAGTTCACGCCTTGCTAGCAGCCAGAGACACTGCATTCAAGTCAGGAGATAAAGTGGAGCTGAGAAAGAGCAGGAATGAACTGAAGGATGGCATTAAGAAGGCCAAGGCCACGTATGCACAGAGGATCGAGGGACAGTTCACCTCACAAGACCCACGGAGCATGTGGAAGGGTATTAAATGCATAACAGATTACAAAGGCAAAAACAAACAATGCCCCAGGGACCCATCTCTGCCTGATGCCCTCAATAAGTTTTATGCACGTTTTGATGATCCAAACAGACCTGCTAGCACCAGACTCACCTCATCACCAGATGAAGAGCATCTCAGGGTGTCCGCATGCAGAAGTGAGAGGCAGTCTCAGAAAGATTAATCCTCATAAAGCAACCGGACCAGACAACATCCCAGGGAAAGTTCTGAAGGAATGTGCGGACCAGCTCTGTGAGGTGCTGGCTGACATCTTCACCACCTCACTTGCACTGGAGTCAGTTCCCACCTGCCTGAAGACCGCGACCATCATCCCAGTCCCAAAGAGCTCCACAGTGACTGGTCTGAATGACTATAGACCGGTGGCCCTCACCCCGATAGTCGCTAAATGTTTTGAGAAACTGGTCATGTCCCACATCAAGGCAACCGTCAACATCAATGAGGACCCTCATCAATACGCATACCGTGAGAACCGATCAACAGAGGACGCCATTTCTTCCGTGGTCCACACTGCTCTCACCCACCTGGATCAGAAAGACTCATACGTGCGTCTGCTCTTTGTGGACTTCACATCTGCCTTCAACACCATGATCCCCCAAACTCTGATAGACAAACTATCTACACTTGGACTAAGCCCCTCTATTTGTAACTGGGTACTAGACTTCTTAACAGACAGACCACAGTCCGTGAAGATCCACAACTTCTCCTCCTCCACCATAACCCTCAGCACTGGCTCTCCTCAGGGATGTGTGCTGAGCCCCCTTCTGTTCACTCTGCTCACATATGATTGTACAGCCACACTTCCAGGCTGTCATATTGTTAAGTTTGCAGATGATACAGCGGTGGTGGGATGCATCACAAACAATGATGAGTCCAGCTACAGACAGGAGGTGGAACACCTGGAGAGCTGGTGCAAAGAGAATAATCTTCACATGAATGTGAAGAAGACAAAGGAGATGATTGTGGACTTCAGAAGGAACAAACACACCCATGCCCCACTGAAAATAGGTGGGTCTGCAGTGGAAGTGGTCTCCAGCTACAAATACTTGGGTGTACACATGAATGATAACCTCAGCTGGAGCAACAACACCACCAGCCTGATCAAGAAAGGTCATCAGAGACTCTACTTCCTCAGACGGCTGAGACGAGCTGGTCTGAGCAGCCCAGTCCTCACCTCCTTCTACAGGTGTGCAGTGGAGAGCATCCTGTGCTCCAGCATCAACGTGTGGCATGGAGGCTGCACAGTTGAAGAGAGGAAAGCTCTGCAGAGAGTGGTGAAGGCTGCACAGAAGTCTGTTGGAGTCAGTCTCCCCACAATCACAGACATTTATACCTCCAGATGCAGGAAAAGAGCCACCTGCATCATGAAAGACCTCACTCATCCAGCACACTCACTCTTTGCCCCACTCCCCTCAGGACGGAGGTTGAGGAGCATCAAGTGTAGAACCACTAGACTGAGGAACAGCTTCTACCCTGAGGCTGTTAGACTCATGAATAAATAAAAATAAAATAAAAAATAAACACTGCAAAATATCACATCATACTGATGCTGATCTGTTTTCTTGTTGCTGTGTTCATCTGTGACCATCTGCTCATACAAACTCATGTTCGTGCTGCTGTTTATTCCCACTATATTAGGCTTAGTGTATTACTAGTTGATGTTTTTCTTAGTTAGTTCTAGATGTTATTACTGTTTTTCTCTTTCATTTGTTGTTGGATGTAACTGGGACCTCGTGTACATAATCTCGTTTTCATCACATGTACCACATGCGGTGCAAATGACAATAAAGACTCTCTGACTCTCTCTGACTCTGACTCTCTTAATCAACTGATTCAAAATGTGGTGGCCAGACAAGAGGGTCACTATGGCAGTTGGAAGAGGTGGGATAAGTATGGTAACTTTGATTGTCCTCCTAGAACATTTCTGCGTAATCCTTGGTAAAAATGATTGCAAAGTTCATAGACATAAGATGGCACGCACCTAGGACAGAAAATCTTCAAACTTCAGTATATCACAAACCAGACTACCACTTTCATGTTCGATTTATGCGATGCAATTGATTGTGCAGGCCAGAATATTTCATTTAGGCATGTTGATGTACACATGTGTCCATGTCCACCTACGGCTTTACAATGCCTACAACATTGCTCCAGATGGAAAAGTCACAAGGGCCCTAGGAGACCTTAGAACCCTCTCAAATGAAATGAAACGCCATTCGGGTCTTGACGACCCACTGGACGATTGGCTGATAAAGATCTTCGGTCCTTGGAAACAGGTGTTCGTATCCATAATGGTATCATTGGCTATTTTCTTAGGCATACTTATAACTTGCGGGTACTGCTGTGTGCCTTGTCTGAGGTCTTTGACTGTTCGACTTATCACGTCCACCCTGGAAAAGAGGGATCCTGAAGTGATGTGCCAACTGCTTTTGTTAAAAAACAATAACTTGGAGGATTTTGAAAAAACTGATTAAATATTGTGTATATATGCGATTAGCTGCGTTATTAGGTGTGTGATTTTATTTATTTTGGGATGGACCTCAGGAATTGAGGTCCAAAGGGGGTTTGTTATGAAATAAAATATATTTTTGTCTTAGTGTCTTCATTCCTCTTGAAGGAGTTTTCAAACGGGGTTCAAATGATCAGTCTCTCTTGTAGAATGATAAAGATTTACTAAAACAGTTAATACCTTGATTATAAAGCACTTGTGTATTAATTATATAATAGTTGTGTATTAGTTTCAATCAGATTAAAAATAGAACTGTGTAACATATAGGACTGTGCTGAGGCTAGCCTGTATAAATAAAGGTTGGTTGAATGAATGAATATTATCCTTCACTCTCAAAACACAAGTCTACAAGCTGAAAAAAGCAATGGTATTTCCTGTTCACAAGACAGAAGCCTTCTGGCAGTCAAAGGGGGGGCAACACCCTACAAGAGAACAAAGCAGAACTTCTCTTATTGGTTGAGAGCAGGAAACACCCTACAAGAGAACAAAGCAGAACTTCTCTCATTGGTTGAGAGCAGGAAACACCCTACAGGAGTATAAAACAGAACTTCTATTATTAGTTGAGAGCAAGCAACGCCCAGAGAAGAGTATAAACATGAGTTTCCCTCCTCCACTAGCAGACAATGCAGAAGCAAGCCCACGGAGAAGAACAACTAATCAGGTTGTATGCGGTGTCTCCATTAAATGTGCATTTAATGATCTCACATGACTCTGTGTTCATTGTACTTTAATCAATAATCATAATTAAAGTGGGTTTGGAATTTCAAGTACCTCTCTGTCATCTTTCACTCAGGCATTCGATCCAAAGAGAAACAAAAAACCAACTCGAGCGGAAAGTAAGGTTTAATCCGCAACAAAAATCACATTAAGCATCTGTTTAAAACCTGCTTCTTCCATCTTCACGTTTTCTGATGCTGAGAAACTCGTCCATGCCTTTGTCTCCTCCAGGCTCGACTACTGCAACTCCCTGTTTATTGGAATCCCTGGCAAAAATCTTCAGAAGCTTCAATATATTCAAAACAGTGCAGCAAGGATTTTATTGAGAGCTCGTAAATTTGAACATATTACACCCATTTTCCATAACCTCCATTGGCTTCCTGTCACCTACAGAATTCAGTACAAAACTACAGGTAACCCCCGACCTACGACCCCATCGACCTGCGAACCACGGGACCTACGAACATATCATATTTAATAAAAATATGAATTTAAAAAAAAAAAAAAATTTTTTTTTTTTTTTTTTTTGTGTTTAAATGTTCTTAATTTCATGTGTACATCACTTTGTTGCAGCTCTGGTTGTTTTAAAGGCTTTATAAATAATAATTATGATAAAAAAGATCATTTCTGATCATTTTTGAGCAATCTTGGGAAACAGGAAGTAGGTCTTCAGTTTACACGGTCACAAATTAATGTAGAACACCGGACGGCGTTTTAGGTTCAGTCACTGGGGTCTCCGGTCACAAATTCATGTAGAACACCGGACGCCATTTTAGGCTAGCTGCCGGGAGCCGGCCCGAAGACTGGTGACCAGGATGGCTTCATATGGATTAATTACGAGCTGGAAACGTCTCTGTGAACTTTGTGGATGTCTAAGGCAGCAGCGGATTTATCGCAGATCGTGCCAGGCCGCCGCGGGAACACCTCCGGCCGGCCTGGCTACACCTCCGGCCTGGCTCTGGCCTGGCTAGCTCCAGAAGCTAACACGGGAGCTAACACGGTAGCCGGCCGAAGACTGGTGACCAGGATGGCTTCATATGGATTAATTACGAGCTGGAAACGTCTCTGTGAACTTTGTGGATGTCTAAGGCAGCAGCAGAAGCTGCAGATTGATCGCGCCGCCGCTCCAACACCAGCTCATGGCTTGGCTAGCAGAAGCTAGCCAGCTAGCTAACACAGGTCTGGAGCGGCTGCGGTGGTTCACTGGCCGGCCGGCGGGGCTGCTAGGCCCGACAACAATCAACGCATGGCAACCTAAGATGTCGGCTTTGACCATCTCAAAGTAAGAAAATATATTTTTATTTATTCTGTAAATGTGAATAGCAATGTTTAACATTACAGTACACTACTGTACATGATTAAATGTGCGCACGCTCCGTTAGCATGATAAATAAAGGTTGAATGAATGAATATTTTTTTTTTTTAATAATTTTCACCCCCCACCTGCGAACCGATCGACCTGCGAACCGTTCTTAGGTCCCTAAATCGTTCGTAAATCGGGGGTTGGGTGTACTCTCATTACACACCAATGCTAACACGGAACTTCACCTGACTATCTAAAGGACATTCTTGCACCATATTCATCCACCCGGTCTCTACGATCACAGAACAGTAATCTACTTCACATTCCACGAACCAAATTAAGGACCATGGGAGACCGGGCATTCTGTGTGGCTGCCCCCCGCCTATGGAACTCCCTCCCTGACTACCTGAGAGCTCCACAGTCACTGGTTGACTTCAAAAACGGCTTAAAGACTTTTCTTTTTAAGCAAGCCTATTCTGCCTCCACATGATTTTATCTTTGATCTTGGTTGATATTATTATTGATTTTACTTGATTTTATCACTTGTTTTATTTATTTATTTATTTTTTAAGCAGGCCTATTCTGCCTCCACATGATTCTGTCTTTAATCTTAGTTGATATTATTATTGATTTTACTTGATTTTATCACTTGTTTTATTTGTTGTAGCACTTTGAGATTTTTATTAATGAAAAGTGTAGTATAAATTGAATTCATTATTATTATTATTAGTTTACCCCTCTGCACATGTCAGTACTTTTAGTCAGAATAAAAGCCCGCTGCATGTAAATTCTTGTTGTGAACGTATTGCGCCCATGTAAATGATACATTCAAATTATTTACTCTGAAAACATTTTAATCCGGCCAAAGAATTTTGCACATGTAAACATAGCTAATGAGTACAGATGTGTTTTTAGGAGAGTTTTAAAATCAGAGACTGAAGTGGCCTTGA
>JBBPBX010050941.1:13323-24773 GCA_038048925.1 Garcialebias charrua | reverse complement strand
TTGTAAATATTATAATTACTTTTCATTTGTTGGTACTTTATTTTGTAAATTTATTGCATGCTTTAGTATTTTGTGTTTGTTTGTTCTTTGTTGTTTTAGTGAGTCAAATTGGTTCTTCTCATCCTGAGCATTTAATTGTACTGTTGACCTTGTGTTAACCTGCATTTGATAAATAAACACTGTAAACTTGAACTTTTTTATTTTATTTTTGAGTAATAGCCACCCTGGTGGACATTTCAGGAGCCACCACTGTTAAAAAGGAATGACTACTCTGAGTAGTTTTTGAAAAGAGTACTTTGTACTTTTACCTAAGTATTTTTATAACACCAGTACTTTTACTTGTAATTGAGTACAATTTAATCAGTGTAACAATATTTGTACATATTAGTTAGCATGCTTTCTAAAACCTGTCTTTCTAATTAGGCCTGTCACGATAACAGTTTGCTGGACGATTAATTGTCTCAGAAATTATTGCGATAAACAATCATATTGTTTGAAATTTAACAATAATTAATTGTCAAATTTTAGAAGAAATGTTGATTTGTTTGGGATGTAATACCTTTTTTTAACCACCTGATGGCAGTATAAGTCTGTTTGAACCAAAGGATGGATAGTTGAGCAGCTTGTCTCTTTAAGAAAAATGGGAGGGAGGGCCCTCTGACATGGCGGATGCTCTGTGATTTGAACTCTTTAGCATAGCCTTTGTCACACAAAGCTTTTAATAAAATATCAGTAAATAAGTTCTCAGCTTCTTTCTTGAGAGAAAAACAACTTTTTACACCAAGGCACGGGTTTCAACAGTGAATTTTGGAGCTTCGACAATACGGAGGTACGGAGGTTTATTCCTGAGGTCGGCCTGTTAGCTTAGCTCGTAGCTTAGCCTCTCAGCTTAGCTGCTTTCAATGATCCAAAATTTTGATTTTTGGATGGTTAAACAGATTTTAAAGAGAAAGAGAGGGGTCAGTGAAGAGCACCGGAGTTGAGCTGTGTCTTCAGTAGAAATTGAGACGTGAAGAAACGATAAAGCCGATAAATGAAAACGAGGTAGATAATTTTCATTCGTCATGCGATTAATTGATTTATTGTTTATTGCGACAGGCCTATTTCCAATATACTTTAGGGATATAAGACATATTCTGTAAATTGACTCGTGAAATTATATACACGTTAGCGCCGTTAGTGGAAATATGCAAAACAAATGCATACGGTATACTTGTATTTCTAAGTCTTTAAGGTTCAGTCTAGGTCTGGAAACACAATTACTTAAAAATGTTTTTATGAAAGTTTTGTGTAAGATGTTTAATTTAAATTTCCTTAAGTCTTGATGAGAAAATTACTGGGTTTTTTTTAACCTTTTTTTTTTTTAAACTAAGGATATTGGGGACCTGATGGATATTGTCCAAGGGCCACTTTTGGCCCTCGGGCCTTACGTTGCCCACATCTGCACTAGAGGAAGTGTCGCCATTAAAAGGAACAACACTGTAGTTTGAATATCGGGGGTTCAGAGCATTTAAATATATGCACAACATATGAAATTACTGATCAGGTTACTACAGATGAATATTATTGATGGCTGATTGATTACTGTTTGTGTTGATTATTTTTACAGTTTATTCCCATGCCCGTGTTGTATGGAGTTTTCCTTTACATGGGAGCTTCTTCATTAAAAGGCATCCAGGTAACACACCACCTGACAACGACTCCAGGTTTATATAAGGAACAAATGAGCCACTGTAAACTCTTCTGATGCTGCAATTCCAATAGGAGTTTGTTTCTTTTCTTCTTTAAACTAAAACCCACATGAACAAGTATTTTGTAACATGTAGAGATATTCCGTTTTCAGATCTGATGAAACTCAAACAAATCCTTCTGAGTTTTTCATTTTATGTTAATTTGCGTTGTTTTTTTTTAACGGTACAACTGCTTGTTTTCTCAAATTAAACAAAGTAATAAAACTAGGATTGTGCAAATGATAAAAATTACCCATTGTTTATTTTGTCAGCATCACCTCGTTGGTGCTGAAATAGTTTTATGATTGTCCTCAGTTAAATATTTCTGAAATGTAACTCTGCAGAATGGTAGTCTTAGTATTTTTTATAAACACCAGCAAACTCAAAATTGGGAACAAACTGTGTTTTATGACAGGCTGCTGGTAATGAAGTGTCTAAGGGTCCAATTTAAAATGAGTATTGCAGGGTTTCAAATGACAGCTGAATTATTATTATTTTTAACTCATTGTTGAGTATTGAATTGTTTTAGAAATCATCCAAAACTGCTTTTTTTTTATTGAATTCATGTGACAACATTGATTATCGGTAGTTTATTATTATTATTATTTTTTTTTAATCTTACATAGCCCAATAATTCTCAGTCTGGTCATTTGGACAGTTTATTTTTTATAGAAACATTTTGCCCTCCATCCGGAGGGCCTCATCAGTCAGAGGAGTTCCAGTAAACCGTTTCCCCACCAAGCAGTAAACACCTTAAGTGGACCAACCAGTTTGCTGGAGCTAAGATGGTTTCTGGGCGCCGTCCTGTCCCTCATCGACTCCTCCCAGGCAGGCAACCACAGCCAAAGTGGTTCAAGGAAAGTTCCCACTTTGGCTGTGGCTGCCTGCCTGGGAGGAGTCGACGAGGGACAGGATGGGAACTCCTCTGACTGATGAGGCCCTCTGGATGGAGGGTGAAATGTTTCTATAAAAAATAAACTGTCCAGATGACCCAACTGAGACTTATTGGATTTGGTACCTGGATGATTGAGCATGAACGTTCTTTCAATCTTACATGAGTTCAGCTCTTTATTACACTGTAGCATTCCTCATTTTGAAGCTTCTTGGGATTTGTCTGAGGCTCAGATTGTATATTCACACATGATACTATATCAGCTAATGTTGTGACCCACTTATTGTCACACTTTATATCATGTGGGAGCTGACTAATTTATGTTGGTTTTATTTACAGCTCTCTAGCTATTTATTTTATAAGCAAGTTTTTTTTTCTTGGTTACTGATATAATCAGACTCTCTAAGCTGTCACAGACACTGATTCCTGTTAATAAACTTTGCAGCCAAACCTGAAGGATTTGCCGTTCGATGTTTCAGATGATTTTATGCACCTAGTTCACGTTTTGTTATTTCGGTACGAAGGACACAGCAGCTCATATTGGCAGAATTTAACTGCTGAGACTTTCTTGATATCAGTTGCTGCGTTCATTTTTTTTCAAAGCCTAAACATCAGATTCTTACTTTCACTGATAATAATTTCCCACTTGACAGACGCCGTCGTTTTGCTCATATCAGGATGTTCTGTCACTCCAGCATCAGTTTATGACCACGTTGATTAAGTCAATGTACTTGGACAGCACAGGTGAAAAATGTATGTAATTAGTTTTGATAAGTCATCAAAGGAATAGCAAGTAAAGTTGCCCTTGACTGCAGTTATTCTACCGATGTCAGTAATCTGTCGCTCAGCTCTGCTCGCTCTGATTCATTTTCTTCTCTACCCTTCTCTCCACCTGGGTTCCTTTCTCCTCATCTTTCAGTTCTTTGACCGTCTGAAACTTGTCGGTATGCCTGCGAAGCATCAGCCAGATTTCATCTATCTGAGACACGTCCCTTTGAGGAAGGTTCACCTGTTCACCATCACCCAGCTCACCTGCCTGGTTCTGCTCTGGGTCATCAAAACGTTGCCTGCTGCGATCATTTTCCCCATGATGGTAAGCCATCTATGACCCACATTCACTCCGTTTACTGTTTCTATTCTAGATAAAAGTGTTTTATCCTTCGCCTGCAGGTGCTGGCTCTGGTGTTCATCCGCAAGCTGCTGGACTTGTGCTTCTCTGAACGAGAGCTGAGCTACCTGGATGACTTGATGCCCGAGTGGAAGAAGAAAAAACTTGATGACGATGCCTCTAAAACGATGGAGGAGGTAGTCACAACTGAAGAACTGAAAAGCAAAGAAAGAAGTATGGCTTGGAATTTTTTTTTATTTTTTAAACTGGATGTGTTTGCATGTGTCCTGCAGGAATCGTTGGTCATGCTCAATTTGAACACGGACGATACGACAACCGTTCAGATTCCCATGGAGAGCAAACCTGTTCAGCGAGTTCACGACCTCAGGTGAGACCACACACTGGAAAACAGAGTTAGATTAGTGATGAGGTCAAAAGAGAGAAGTGTCTCTTTCCTCTGTCTTCTTGCATGCATGTCTGATGGGTGCTCGGGTGAAGTCTCCACAACTCTCCCTGATCTTTCCAATTTGTCCTCTGTCGTCCTCCTACCCCCCTTATCCTCTCCCTGCCTCTCAGGTGCGATCCCTCTGATATTAACATATCTGATGAAATGTCTAAAACCACTGTGTGGAAATCCCTCAACTCCAATCAGAAGGATATTCAACCTGTAGCTGCTAAAAAGGCAAGGCCGTGCTGTTTTGTCCCTTCACCCACTGGAGATATCCCTGCTGCACCTGCTTATGTCATGCGTCACTGCTTGTTATTCATAATTAATGGTTTTTTATGCGTTTCACCCTGTAGGATTGAAGGGATTGCGTTCATTGACGAGTAGAGGAATTCTACATCCTTCGCAGACTCGGCTGCATCACCTCGCTGTATCTCTGGACCTCAGACGGCCACAGTTCAGCTGCTTCAGCCCAATCAGACACCTCAGTAATTTACAGAAATGAGTTAGTTGCAACTTTTGCACAGTGTTGTCCACAAAGTCACAAATGCACTCACATGTGTGCTTCTGTCTTTGTGAGGTCTTCAAATACAATGTTAAAAATGTTGATTCCCTAAACAAAGTGCTGAACGCATTGAAATAGTCACGCAACACAACGTTAAAGGGTGTGTGACATGATTTTGGAACTATGCATAAAGTGGCACAACATATATATGTTGTATCATTCAACTATGTTCGTTTTTACAAGCAAAATGATAAATCTATGAAAATGTGATTTAAAAGTGATTTTGAAATTGGCACCGTGTTTCGTCAAGGGACATCCGGGTACTTACGCATGCGACGTTGTGACGTAGAGACCAGCACGCTTGTCTGCCGCTGCTATTAGCACGCAGTGAAACTGTCTTCAAGATCGCCTATTTTCTTTTGTATACTGTAACTTGAAAAATGCCTGTACGTTGTGTCACATTTGGGTGTTCTAACATCGCCAGCTCTGTAGACGTCTACGATCGGGTTCCAGCCCGTCACCCTCGGAACTTTGCTCATCTGAAATGTCGGATTTCCCCTCGCACCACCTCGTTCACTGAATGGTAAGAGTCAAATAAATACGGGTGCAGACCTAAATTAGAACCAGCTGTTTCTTGTTCAACACTCGAACTAACTTCGGCTTCCCAAACTGAAGACAAATCGCTCAAATCTTCACTTAAATTGCTTAATTCCTCGGTTTGTATATTCTCTGCCATAGTTATTTACAAGGTGCGTTCTGGCGATTGCGTCATAAAATGCGTCGGCGTTTGACCCCTCCTTTCTCCACCCGAAAGCTGCGACGCTCTGAAGAGAACTATTTTATTAAAAAATACTTTTATATATTAATTATTCGAAGCATCTGTGTACCAAAAAAATCAAAGCTGAGTAGCTACTCTGCCACTTTATGCATAGTTCCAACATCATGTCACACACACTTTAAAGCACATGTTAAAATTATTTAAGTGCACATTTGTTCATGTAGCATCAAAGTAGTCAGGACAAAATATTATAATTCCACTACTGCAACTGTTTTTCCAACCAAAAATAAACCACAGTGCTATCCCAACTCAAAAGAGTCTGAATAAATTAAATTACCGGTAAATATTTTTTTCAGTTTTACTTGTTAACATTTATTTAACCAGGCAAATCCCATTGAGATCACTGATCTCTTTTGCCAGGGAGGCCTGAAGGCATGTTTTTGATCTGGGCAGAATCTGGAGCACTCAGAGAAAATCCACACAAGCATGAGAAGAACATGCAGACTCCACACAGAAAGACCCCAGGTCCAACCGGGGATTGACCCCATGACCTTCTTGCTATGAGGCAACGTGCTGATTCACTCATCAAAACAATTCTCGACCAGATTATTTCAATACAGTCAGATTTAGTATTTTGTCCCAACATCCATCCATTTTCATTCCCTGCTTTTCCATGTAGGGTCACAGGGGGCCTCCTCGTGTGAGAGGTAAGGGACACCCTGGACATGTCTCCAGTCCATCACATAGAGACCAACGAGACAAAACATTCACGCCCTCACTCACACCGAGGAACAATCTGAGTTGCTAGTTTACGCAACGTGCATGTCTTTAGTCTCGGAAGGAAACCAGAGCACACCACCCGCAAAATAAATAAATAAAATAAACAAGTGTGCACAAGAAGAACATGCAAACTCCACACACCACTTCACCACTGTGCTACCCTCATCGGTACGCATGTACCGGTACATAAATAGACTTAAGGGAATAAAGAAAAGGCACAGAACTCATATAGGAGGATTTTAAAAATCATCTCATCACATTATCTACCTGCAAATATTGTACAACAATGAGAACTTAAAGGTCCACCGACATGATTTTTTTTTACTATTCATAAACTTGCTCAAAATATATATATTTTATCATTCAAATATGTTCCTTTATGCAAACAAAATGATAAATCACTTTAATTTTGCTTTAAAAGTGATTTTGAACTTCAAGCCGTGTTTAATCATGGGAAATCTGATTACACCCGAACGCACCATCTGTGATGTCACACCGGGCAGAGCTCTGGGCTTGTCACAGTGCGCAGGTATGAGCAGCTCGACATGAAGGTAAGTCTGATACAGCATCAGACCTAAATTAGATCCTGTTGTTTCTTGTTCCATCACCCAAACTATTTTCTGCTTCCCAAAATGAAGACAAATAGCTCAAATCTTCACATAGATTGCTAAATTCGTCGGGTTTTAAATGGTCCGCTATTAAAGAGACCAGAGCCCTCTGCCCAGTGTTACATCACAGATGGTGCGTTCGTGTGTAATTGGATTTCCCATGATTAAACACGGCTTGAAGTTCAAAATCACTTTTAAAGCAAAATTAAAGTGATTTAGCATTTTGTTTGCAAAAATGAACATATTTAAATGATAAAATATATATAGTTTGAGCAATTTTATGAAAATTAAAAAAATCATGTCAGTGGGGCTTTAAAATTAAAAAAACAACAAAAGATTTTGCTAATGTAATCTGAAGGTAAATCATAAAGATGTTCTCTGTATTTCTTTGTTTCAACCACATAAAATGGTAAATGGACTGTACTTTAAGTCCTACACGGCCCCTCATATTTTACACTACAATCTGTGCCTCATTTACCCATCATGCAGCACTCTACTAGATCTCTACAAAGATAATCCAAATCTGTAGAGATTGAGGTGCTTTGGATCACATTCATACACCGATGGGACACACATCGGAGGCAATGAAGGGTTCATTGGGACACTTCAACATTTGGCTGCTGGTGGAATCGAACCCCCAACTGTCCCTTTGGAGGACGACTGCTCTAACCACTCATCCACAGCTGCCCCATGACAAATGTTCCATGCAAAAACAAATCGAACGATAAAACTTTAGTCTGCCCTTCTTCACCTCCTCACACGACAGGAGCTGTTAACCCCCATTTAAAATCAGCCTGCGTAGTTTTATGATGAGTCTGCCTCTCGTCCTTAAATATAGAATATTTGTTTTTAAAAAACGTTATTGTAGATTTTAGAAACGTTTCAGTTCTACTGATAAAAGTACAAATCTTGTGCGTAAAACCTTTTATTCGTTTGTGTGACGGCATAAACTAAAAAATACTATAGGCTATAAGAAAAAGGTAGATTTGCCTTATTAGGATCATTACTGATCTTTTTTTTTAAGTGTAATGTTTATTTTCTCTGGTCTTTGTCTTTATAATGATGACTGTTTCATGTAGAGGCAGTTCTGCAGAATGTCTGTTATTAGTTTTGTATTTCTTATTATTAAGAATGCTCCTGCAAAGCACTTTGGATGAAGTCAAGTCACAGAAACCCCAGCAGAGAAGCGTGTGCACGAGTGCATATGTGTGTGTGTTTACCTTGTGTATCAAGGTATTGATTGGGAAATTTCAGAATATTTAAGCAATAATTTACCCACAGTCTTACCTGAATTTACTGTAACACCATTTTTTCTTCCTCTAGGACATTAAATGCTATCTTTATCCTTTATTTATAACATTTTTGTATAAAAGTACAAACAAAAAAATTATTTAATGTGCTGCCCTGGTTTGAAATTGGTTCCATTATGTGTTTGTCTGATAAATATGAATCTGTTTTGAGTTTACCTGTCACCTTAAAGGAAGCAGAAAGTTTCATGTTTAAACGAATGTCAGTAACACTTTATTTATGATGCACTTTCTGTAGATAAAATTAAATGTTTTATTTTCCAGATATATTTTAGGATATTTTGCAAATAACTATTATAATTCTTTATTTTTAGATGTAAAAACTGTATGGCATTTAAATAACTCCTGTATATAAAATGTAGAATTTATGAAAGATGCTTTTAAAAAGTCTAAAATGAAGCACAAAAGGTTTTATGAATGAAATGAAACACTTCATTATTTGATGGAGATTAAATATATGCGCTTGGAGAAAGTTGGTCTGATGAAATGCATCCTGCCTAGTTAGTTTAAAATAATGACTGATTGGTATAGATGAAAAAACAATAATAAATTGTCCCATATTTTAGTAAAATGCAGTTAAAAGGTGGAGAAAAAGCGTGTCCCAGCCTGCACTGAAAAATGAATGTTGCTGGAACAGAGATGGGAGAAAAAGACATGCAAATGTCAGTAGTTGTAACAAAATTTTTAATAATTTAAATATTAACCATTTTATGAAAAGTTTTGTGTACAAATTATGAAAGCATTATTGCTTAGTTGAATATTGTTTCTTGCATTAGCTACTTCCTGTGATTCTTCCTCCTTTTAATTCTTGTCAAGTGACTCTAAAACAAAATACAAAACTAACTAATTCTCTGCATCACCACATACAATAATGCTTCTCTCAAGGCACATATGAAAGTTTGTACATTGCTTTTATGTCATTCTGCTTTGATTCTGCCAGACTTATGAATGTTAACAGATTTGTTCAGTCATTATTATTATTTTTGTGCATCCAAGGACCCAACGTATAAAGTAAATAGCATGATTCCACGGTGTAAATACATGTACAAAACCTCAGCCAATGATTCTGTGTTTGTGAAGAAATAAAACAAAACGCAGTTAAACATTCAATAACTGTAAATGTGCTGGAGAGTTTAAATATTAGAAAATGCTGCAGATGTTTCAGGCTCGACTCATTATTAAATGTGAATGTGCAGTGAGTAAACAGTGAAGCTGTAGGACCGAGGTATTGAGCCTGTGTTTGCTGTACATCTGTGGCTGCCATTAAAGATGTTTCCTGTTTACATCCTCCCAAAAGCACACCTTCAGTCAGTAACGATGCACACGCTGTCAGAAAAAAAACAAAATCTTAATTTTACTGATGATGATTGTACCGATCTTTCTTTCCATGTCCCTATAGTCACTTTATCTTTGTGTGTGCATAAAATCTGTGCACGCTGATGTATCAGAAAACCAATGTGTGTTTCCAGAAGTTGGTGCCGGTAAAGGACCAGGACGTAAGGACATGTGGTGTGAGGTCTTTTGGAAAAAAGAAATGCCTGTTTTGTAGTAAACTGAGAAACTATAACTTTTGAGCCATAGTAAAAATGGATGCCTTGTCTTGAGCAAACTGATTATATGTTTTATATGTATTGTACTTGTAATTTAATTTTGATGGTAAAATGGAAAATAAAGAAGATAAAATTGAAATGGAAGAAAAATGGCTATTGACTTGTTAAGATATTTGTTTTGTTTGAGTAAAAATGCCTCGGATGTTCAAGTTTAAGTAAACTTTATTCTCATTCCCATCTCATGTGGTACAGGAGATAGAACAAAATTATGTGCAAAGGGTCCCAGTTACATCCAAAAACAGCAAAATAGTAAATAAGGAAGATATTCACTAAGATAAACGCTAGAACAAACACCAAACTGTAAACGCTAAAAGAACTAAGATACAGTATATGCTAAAACACTACTAATGTAAAACAATATGGTGTATCAACAGCAGCCCGAACATGAGTCTGTGGTGAGCAGATAGGTATGAATGAATACAGCAGCATATGATAATCAGCAGCATGAGATCAGCAGCATGGATAATCAGCAGCACAGATAAGTCACATATCACTTATTAAAGTGGCATTCATTTATTTTTATTTTTCCCTTACAATGAGAATCCTGGTTTAGGATTTATGAGACTAACAGTGTCAGGGTAGAAGCTGTTCCTCAGTCTTGTGGTTCTACACATAATGCTCCGCAACCTTCTACCTGAGGGAAGCGGGGTAAGTAGGGTGAGTGGGATCCTTCATGATGCAGGTGGCCCTCTTCCTGCATCTGGAGGTGTAGATGGCTGTGATGGTGGGAGGGCTGACTTTTTTCTGCAGCTGTGCAGCCTCCATGCCACATGTTGATGCTGGAAGCTGTGGAGAGTTAGTCACAGGACTAAAGAGAGAATTTAGATTTTCTTAAATGATCTTTTCTAGAAAAATCCTGAACAATCATCTGACCTGTTGCAGATAGCTCTTTTAGCACCCTCAGTTTAATTTTGACAGCTAATGGCTCGACACATTGAGAACCTTTAGGAAACATTCTGGAGGTGCCCCTGGTGCAGTTTATCAGAAAACTGTTTTATCAAACATCTACACTGCCATCATTTTGCACCATTATTTATCACATATAATTTTGTACATTTTGCTGCTGCAGCAGTCAGCTATAGCACTTCCTTTACACCCTGGGGCACTTCCAGAAAGGATACCATAATACTGTACACAAATATTATTCACATAAAATAAATTAAGTATGGTTTACAAGTTCATAAATTAGTGTTTGCATGAACCACTGTGTTATAATATATATATATATATATATATATATATATATATATATATATATATATATATATATATATATATATATATAACAGGTAGTCCCCGACTTACGAGCGAGTTCCGTACCTGCGAGTCGCTCGTAAGACGAAAATTCGTACGTCGGAACAAGAAACACGTGTTCTCGTAAGTCCGGAATTTCGCTCGTAAGTTGGAACATTTAAGCTAGCGCTACTACGAACACTCGTTTTTCATCAAAAATGTTCATACTAGTTCATGAACATGCTCAGAAACGTGTTTCCAAACGGTTAGCTAACACACTTTCATCTAAAAACACAAAAAAGTGCTGTATTTTTTACAAATTTACTGCTCGTTCGCCAGCTCGTAAGTCCGGGACCTCGTATGTAAGAGCGCTCGTAAGTCGGGGACTACCTGTATATATATAGTATATATATACATATATACATATATATATATATATATATGTATATATATA
>JBBPBX010050941.1:0-12450 GCA_038048925.1 Garcialebias charrua | reverse complement strand
ACAATGTCATCTGCAAACATCATAGTCCATGGGGATTCCTGCCTGACCTCATCTGTTAGTCGGTCCATCACCAGAGCAAACAAGAAGGGGCTCAGAGCCGATCCTTGATGCAATCCCACCTCCACCTTGAAGCTATCTGTCACTCCTACAGCACATCTCACCACTGTCCTGCTGTCTTCATACATGTCCTGTACCAGTCTAACATAGTCTTGCCAATCGTACAAGTCCTTCTCACCCTCTTTAGTGTCCAGTCTCCCATATAACTCATTGTACGCCCTCTGCTTTGCCTTAGCTACTTCCCTCTTTGCTCTATGTCCCATCTCCTTATATTCCTGTCTCCTCTCTTCAGTCCTCTCACTGTCATATTTCTTCTTGGCTAATCTCTTTCTTTGAATGGCATCCTGCACTTCACTATTCCACCACCAGGTTTCCTTATCATCCATTCTCTGTCCAGATGACACACCAAGTACCTTCCTACCTGTCTCTCTAATTACTGTTGCTGTAGTAGCCCAGTCACTTGGAAGCTCTTTCTTACCACCCAGAGCCTTTAACAGCTCGTCTCTGAATTTCTCACAACATTCTTCCTTCTTTAGCTTCCACCATTTGGTCTTCTTCTCTGATTTTACTCTTTTTCTCTTCTTCGCAACAACAGTCATTCTACACACAACCATCCGATGCTGTCTGGCCACGCTCTCCCCTGCTACAACCTTACAGTCTCCAATCTCCCTCAGGTTTCCTCTTCTACACAGAATGTAGTCGACCTGTGTACTCCTTCCTCCACTCTTATAGGTCACTCTATGTTCCTCCCTCTTTTGGAAATAGGTATTGACTATAGCCATTTCCATTCTCTTGGCCAAATCCACCACCATCTGTCGTTCCTGGTTTCTTTCCTTGACACCAAACCTACCCATCACTTCCTCGTCCCCTCAGTTTCCTTCACCAATTAACTACGTACATCTAAATCTAAATGTATTCAAGTCTAAAAATGTTTTTAACCGAAAAGACAAGAATAGATTTTTAAATTAACTAATTAATTATTTAATTAAATTATTAATTTATTGCACTAAAATATCCTGAATGCAATGACATCTTAATCATTGTTTTTAAGCAGGAACCATATTTCACTCCTTTTCATCAGGAAGTGAATGAGCTTTTTAAGAAGTAATTATAATCTTATTTAAACCTATAAATGTTACAGTTTGACATAAAGTTATTAATTTCCACATTTCCTTCAAGTTCAACATAAAAAGGATGGATTGTAATTAGTTTGAGCAAAATGTGTTACACCACCATTCAGCAATGCTTCATAGATCATCCAGAAACCATAAAGTATCACAATTAGAATATTTTATATCATTCTAAAAAAAAGTGTTTGGTCACATATTTTTGGTAACAATAAAGTTAAATGCTCATGAATAGACTGTCAATTTCTACTACTCTTTGTTCCTCACCATCATCAGATCAGTGATCTTTGCTAACTTTTACTTGAAAATTCTTAGAACCTTATAAATCGAACTTCAGAATCAGAATAAGCTTTATTATCATTGCACTGAGATACAACGAGAGCATGTACGTACAGCCATCCAAAAGATGAACGGAGTGCATGAAGCTGCTGCTATAAAGTGTGGCCTTCTTATTCTTATTCAGAATACAGTACATATTTTTAGATAGAAAAAGGGACAAAGGAGAGGTTAGTGGCATTATAAAAATATATCTCTTCACACCTTGTCCTTACAGGGCAAGATTTAAGACATTAAAAAAACTCTGCCAGCTAAATCTAGGGCTTTAACAGACTACTCGAGTAATCTACACATCGATTCCTAGGACAGCTATCGTTTTTAAATTTCACGTCGAGTATCGTAGTGACTTCATTATGTCGCAGTTACAGAACAGAAAATGGATCAACTTCCTGTTTGGAGCTCATTGCATTCTGTGACCACCGTATATTTTGACCATAGGAGACTGTGTTGCACGCACTGTTGCAGGTCACAGATATGCTGTAGCATCGGGTCCAATCGACCAAACCAGAACGAGCTTCCTCTGGCCTTGTTTCATAAACAAAAAGCAAAAAATATTCATCTCTAAACCTATAAAAAACATACTATGCTCCTACCATTTATCATACTACAAATAAGTCACAGGAAAACCAAAACTATTAGTTATTATTATTAAGCTGCAAAAGTGAAAGAAACATGCACAAAAAAAACAAAACAAAAAACACTGGGGTGGACGACCACCCCACACCACCGCCTGCGGTGCTGCGCAGTGTGCATTAGGTTTACTTTTAGAGATTAATATGTTTATATATGCTCCCAATGTTTTGTTGGACTTTATTTTTTGGTAAATGATAAATTACTTCTTTTTTTTGCATAAGATCCTATGACATCATCAACTACTTGATTTCTACTTGAGTTTTATTATGGTAATATCAGTTTAAAAATTATGTAGTCTGTCATTCAACCCCTAAACGTTACATATGCATTTACAAACGAGGCGGTCCTTGAAGCCCTAGATAGTCCATTGTCCTGATAAGTTGATGGTCAGCCGGCATAGTTCTAATAAGACTCTACGGGGGGATTCAGATAACCACAACTGTTGATTTATTAAGGCAGACTATTTTTCATCAGCCTTGAGTCTGTACTGATAACTTTCCAAGGTCTGAAATGGCCAGATTAGGGTGCATTTCACTGGTCCGTGCTTATTAGCCTCTTCAAGCTTTTCATACTGATGAGTCCCAAAGCCACAGGTGGCATGCGATTCAAATCTCTTCCAACTTACGGGTTTGCTCGTAAATCAGCTGATTTTGAGTCCTCCAGCATGAACCAGACCTTCACATAAACAGCAGCTTGTCGAGGTCCAAATTAGCTGCAGCCGTCTTCTTTGTGTGTTGATAAGACAGGATCCAGACTATTCCAAAAACAGGAAACCTGTTATCATAAATCCAATTATCTGCAATTTCAGCATTTCAGCATCCTCTGTCGATAGCAGAGGTACACACATCCCCCACAGAGATATATCCAGCTGCACGTCTCGTCCGAGCAGATGAGGGTTCTCCAGGATCCTATATTTTGTTGAAAGATCTTGTAATATATGTAGAAAGTCCAGTTGGTCTGATCCAAAACAGTAGTTTCCATTTTGGGAGATGTGTAAAAACAGGAGCTGCTCCGATATACAGACAGTGAGCAAAAAAGTAGAAGGAAAACAGGGAGCGGGAAGGAACGTGTGTGCCTCACTAGAGAGCTAGTGAAGAAGAAAAAAACCTAATTTATAAAATGATTTGTGTCTCTACTGTGTAGTTTTTTTTATTTTTTTTATTATAAGGTGCATTAAGCAAAACAAGTTCATTTTGACAGATTTTTGAGCACCATGTACCACATAAAATCAGTTTGAGGTCAGTAAGCACAACCAAAGTTAATGCATAAGGTGCACCAGACTGTAAGGCTTACTGTCGATTTTTGAGAAAATTAAAGGATTTTAAGTGCGCCTTGTAGTCTGAAAAATGCGGTACTTATCTTGAGCTACAATGAAAGGCAGATCTTTAGCATCTATACAAGATTTACATTGTGGTTCTTGGAGTGGATTCTTAACATCAGTGGTCCCAGAACAGACGTGACAGTGATTTGGTTTCACAAAATCTTTCCATCACACTTCTTTATATAACAAAAAAACAGGTGCTAAATTTTTATTTATTTAAACGAGGTACAGTAAGGCTAGATTTATACTCGACGCGTCGCGCAGCGCGCGCGCCAAAAGTGACGCAATTTCACCGTCCCCGCCCCTGCGCGTAGGCCCCGCGCGTCGTCTTGGCGCGTGTCGTGCACCTCTGATTTTTTGAAACTCCGCAAGCCTAGTGCGCGCGCGGTGGGCGCTACAGAATTGATTCGGGTGGGGACCTTCACGCCAGAGCCTGCAGCTGTCTGCACCGCTGTGGTCGTGGAGACGGCATCGCGACGCATGGAGGAATGTTTTTATGTGATACAAATGTATTAAATTCACCTTCTTCATCTCTGAGCTGGACTTTTCTTTTGTTGTTTTGCCAAAAGTCACGTGATCGCTTCCTCCTCGCTGACTCCATGCATTAAAACCGCAAGACACAAAAACTGTTGTTCTTATTATTCAGCACGCGAGCGGAGCATTTTTTGTTGTTGTTGTGTGATTTCAAACAGTTCTTCTTCTACGGTAGATTTCTTCTTCTACCCTTTCTTGCAACATATGCACAGGTTTTAGAGGCTACTGCCACCTGCTGGCCCGTAAAAGAACAGCACTTTGCCATGCTCCGCCGTGCGTCAACCATAAACACAGCGGCAAAACTCTAAACGCAGAAGCCGCACGGCTCAGTGCGCGCGCAGTTCGCGCGCAGAGGGCCAGCGGACCAAAGCGCGAGTATAACTCAGCCTTAACACCTGCAGCCGTGGCGTAGTGGTAATGGCAGTCATCCCCCGATCAGAAGGTTGGAGGTTCGAATCCCGAGTTCCCACACCATGTGTCGTTGTGTCCTTGGGCAAGACACTTAACCCCGAGTTGCTCCTGGTAGAACTGGCTGGCGCCTTGCATGGCAGTCTGCCGCTACCGGCGTATGAATGTGTGTATGAATGTGTGTATGGCTGGTGCTGTAAAGCACTTTGGGGCCCCTCATAGGGGGCTGGAAGGCGCTATATAAGTAAGCTCCATTTACCATATACCTGCTGAGACATTTTACACAGAAACCAAAATGTTCATGACTTCAGTGGTTATTGAGGAAACTGACAGAATAACATGCTCTGACAATATCTTAGCGGCACACCGCTAGCTTATCAACATGTCAGTGCCGAGGGGGGGGGTCGGTTTGGTAGGCGGGGTGCTCATGTCTGTTGATGGGGTGGGGCATCCCGCTTTTATAATGGTAGGGGAAACACTGATATTATAACTATTATAGTTATTAATGGTCAGCGGATGTGTGCGGCTGATCCAAATTGGGTCAATGGCCACGTGCGTCTGCTGATGCAGCGGCTGAGTTCAGTTAAGCTTCAGGTGGGTGGTTGGCAGTGGTCCATCTGGACTTTTTAAAAATCTCTTTTAACCAGCCGGTCAGTGTGAGGTGAAACGACCGCGCGCAGCTGGTGATCCAAATTGGATCGTCAGCTGTGTGCATCCACTGACTGAATTAAAAGCTCGACATCGACCCGGCCCACCCATCCAGCACATTATTTTGGCCCAGCTCAAATTTTCAGGCCAGGCCGGGTCGGGCGCAGAAATGACAGCTCTAGTCTGTAGACATGGTTCAGTCAATACGCTGGCAGAAAAGCTTACAGCAGAGAAACAAGGTGCTCTTGACTTAAATCAGCTCACTCAGAAGAGACGCCAAGACGAAAGACAAACATCAAGCTTTCAGAAAAAGAGAACAGGCAAAAACTGGTGAAGTGACCAAATAAGTCAGTTCCAATGTCAGGGACACATCCTCCTGCTGTTACTCTTTATTTACCAGACACAGCAAGCTTGCAATTAAAGTGTTACATTGTTGAGATTCATAGTACTGACAATTCACGTCCAACTCTGGATCTCTAAGTATATGAAGATGAAAAGAACGTTTAAACATTTTAAACAGTATAATTGAAATATCATTGCAATCAAGATTTCCTTTACAAGGATAACTTGGCCAAGAGCTCAGTACGACACCTTTCAATAGGGATCATTCGTCTGATAACCAACTTTTAATATCATAAAATATAATTTTACTAGGTGGAGAAAAAATACTACAGCTTAGGAACATAAAGCCTCAGTTCAAACTCACTCAATGACGCCTTTATTCACACACCACTTTGCTAAAATGTTTTTGATCACAACATGACATCACACTTTTATCCTGGTACTTAAGGAGTTTTTCAGGGGATTGTTTTGTTTGTTTTTGCTTTGTTTTTTTAAGTTTACCTGATTTTGGCCAGCTCAGCCTGTTGTCATGCTTTTAAAGTGATGTAGTGGAAATAAGAACCAACAAGCGATTTATTTGACTGCACAATTCATCTCTGTAGAGTACTTAATTGCTGATTGAACAGTGTAAACCCACAAATCCATGTCATTTACGAAAACTGGAACCGTCTTTCATTTTCTCAGTTTGATGTTGAGTTTGATCTGATTGTCCTTGAGAAAAACAATGTGATCCAACAATAAAAAGGCATGGCTACATGAAGCTCTGACATTTGTTTCTGAGACATGTAGACATCTATGGACTCATTTAGGATTGCCAATATTTTTCATCTCAGTCAGGCAGATGCCGACATACTAAAACAAAAAGCATGTCTGTTTATGATTCTTTATCAATTCATCCAGATGACATGATGAATTGATTGTGCATTCCAAAATTCAAACCAAGTAAATCCTGCTATAAAGAAGAAAAATCACATCTCTGCTGGCCCAGATTGTTTACAGTTTTCGTCTGTGATTTTATTATTTATTTTTTTACTTTTCATTCTTTTTATTTTATTTGCAGGTGTCAACGCTGAAAAACAATTATTTTTCAAGCAAAGTGAGGAAGGAAGCAGGAAGGTAGTTTGTTTGATCCAACAGCCAGCTCCTGCTCAGTCAGGCCACCTGAGGAGAGGGCAGATTATCACCGGCTAGACGGGAGGAAGCTGTAGGATCAGTCTGCAGCATGCTGACGTTCAGCCTCTGGACGCAGAGAAAGCTTTGCTTTCTTATCCCATAACACACAGAGAAAACCAATCCCAAAAGCAGCAGCCAGACACAGAAGAGCTCTCAGAATTAGCACTGCAAATCAGTGAAATAAAAAAATTCAAAGAAATTGTTGGCAAATTATTGGCGAATTTTGCAAATTATGGTAAGTATTTGGCACCTATTGAATGCTACATATTGTGGTGCCTTTCATTGAAAAGATGGATGTGGTGGTCAGATTTCCAACCTAACCAAGAATGAGTCTTTTGGCATGATGTTGAACTGCCATGTTTGTCTCTGTACGATTGCAAAGCATCGATCATAGTGCAGTCAGTGTGTATAAGTTCAGCTGTAAAGTGTGCATGTTAATAAAAAAGAGAACGCAACGCATTCAGCTGTGAAAAGTTCCTGAGCAGAAACTTTGTCTATGGTGGTTTGGTTGGCATGATTACTGTTTTCACAGTCAGTGAGTTACTGTTATTTTTAACATTTAATTACCACAAATGGTCAGTCTGGTTCTGCTAAAGGTTTCTTCCTCATGAGGGAGTTTTTCCTTTCCACTGTTACCTTCATGCTTGCTCAAGATGAGAGTTCTGCGATGGAGAAATCTGCTCCTCAGATAAATGGTGTTAACTTAATTTTTATATATAAAAATGTTTCTGTTCAGTGCCCTGAGAGACTTCTGTTGTGATTTAGTGTTATACAGTATACAGGTAGATAAACTGAATTGAATTGAATTTTGTTTCTGCATTTAGAAACATGTTGGATCATCATCATGGCCACCAAACTTTATCGTTGTTCAATTTACCAGACTACTGAGAACATCTCTACTTGGATGCATTGTTATCCTGTAGACTGTAATCAGAATAATATGACTTAACTTTCACCTTCATTGTTGGTTTGGACTTTTGACATGCACAAACAGGAACAATCTCTCAGGGGTTGTCAGGATGTGCAAAACTGCTGGCATAGCCCTACAGAACCTCACTGACCTACAGAACCTCACTGACCTACAGAACCTCACTGACCTACAGAACCTCACTGACCTACAGAACCTCACTGACCTGCACAAGGCGAGGTCAGTGAAAAAGGCCAGGCTGATTCTGGCAGATCCTGATCATCCACTCAATGGTGAGTTCATGTTGCTTCTATCTGGATGCAGGTATCCGCAGCCCAGATGTAGAACGAACAGACTGAAAAACTCATTTATCCCTGTAGCAAAGAGGCTTCTCAATGCACAGTGATGCTTTCATGTACAGGGAGCCCCCGACTTACGGACGAGTTCCGGACCTAAGAACCGTTCGTAGGTCGATTTGCCGTATGTCGGAACCCGAAACACGTGTCGTTCGTAAGTCCGGATTTTCATTTGTAAGTCGGAAATTGTATGCTAGCGCTACTAAAAACATCCGTTTTTAACACAAACGTACATAAACATGCACAGAACATTGTTTACGAACGTTTACGAATGGTTAGCCAGCACACTTTCATCTAAAAACACATACCAGTGCTGTATTTAATGTACAACTGCTGTATTAAATGTACAATTGTACTGTTCGTATGTCCATTCATAAGTCCGAGTTGCCGTATGTCGAGGGCGCCATAACTCGAGGGCTCCCTGTATTGTTGTTTTAATGTCTCAATGTCTGGTCTAGTATGGATGTTTATGTGCCTACTGAATGTGAAACTAATTGCACCTTGGGGAGATGGTGGGATGTGCAGTAGGAGTAAAGGATGCTTCAAAGAAGAAAGATCAGCTCCAAGCTCTTTCACGTGTGCAATGCAGGTTAATGGTAGATGTCAGGCAAGTCTTCATAGACCATCACTTTTGCAGATGATATTGTGATTTTTAGTGAGTATAGAGCTGTTGGAAGAGAGTACAGAGAGGTGGAGGTAAACTCTGGAGAAAAGAGGAATGAAAGTCAGAAGATGAAACAATGACGCTGCAAGGGGTGCAGGGAGTTCATGAGTTTCACATCATTATACAAACATCTGGAAGTATAAATATCTAAGATTGGGAACATATAGGACTGTGTTTTTTATTTATTTACCAGACATCTTTTATTTTAGAAGCTACCCATCTGAAGTTTACAAACTAAAATTAAATTCCTTTCAAACCGATGTACAACATACTCAAAGTAGGAGCTGAAGAAAGTTTGCAGTCTTCTGCTCAGCTGGTTGTTCCGGTGGACTGTAGGTGGTAAAGGTCAGCTTCATTCTTTATCTACAGTGTGCACAGCAGTAATTTAACATGGACGTGTCCCTGCCTGGAGCCGGAAGGCACCTGCTGTAAACAGTCTTTTGTTCTCACTGGATGTCTCCTCATTTCTCTGAGAATTCAGCAGGTGAACGTCTCCTCCACTGTGTGGATAAACAGCACCTGGTGCGAAGTGCTGAATATAAATGCAGTTCACTTGGGAAGCAGCTAGCTTGATATTAATGTGGACACCTGTGGGCCCTCCTGTTGCCATGACCACCAGGAATAGCTGCGGCAGTCACCGTGGAGCCATCGTCACCAGCGGCCTGCGAGGATCCAGAGCTTCCTAAACAAATTAGTCCGGAAAAAACTGCTGAGGCCTGAACCCTTTAATTACATCAACCAATACCAAATTACACGCCAAGCCCGTGACAACTAATGCACATCAAGAAAGCCTTCCGCTCCGCCTCTTCCTCCTCCTGTCCCACTCCATCATCAGTCTGGAACATTTATATTGGGGTATTTGTTCCCAGGGGAGACAGAGAGAAATGTCAAGACAAGGGAGACGTGGCTTATCCTCCCTCTTTGGCCTTTTCACATCTCTTTCCATCTCCCCCTCCATTCTTTCTGCTTCCTCATTCATTCTTTGCCTCTCTTTCTGTTTTTATCCTGTCATCTACATTGTAAAGAGCATCCGCGGCTCCGCCGAGCCGCCGCTGTGTAAGCAGAGTCGACAAGATGAGATGAATAGGGAAGAACAAAAGCAGAGGAGAATTCAGATGGATGGCATTTAAAACCCTGCCAAAGTAAAATGAGATGTGCCAAGATAATAAAAAAAATCTCTACAACTGATTTCTGAAATGAAGTTAAAACATTATAAAGCTCATAAAAAAATTAATTCCAAAGTAATGAAAGTTAAATGAGAATCCATCGAAGTTCAATCAGGTAAGCTGGATGGTTTCTTTCTTTGTTGAGACATTTCATCCTTCATCCAAAGGACTTCATCAGGATGAAGGACAAAGTGTCTCAAAAAAAAAAAAAAAAAGAAACCGTCCAGATGACCTGATTGAACATTGTTGGATTTTTTACCTGGATTATTGAGCATGGACTTTGATTAAAAGAGAAAGTCAAATCAAAACAATTAAAAGTTGTTTTTTTTAATATACAAGTTCAGGGGGGCCGCCAGGAATATTGGGCCCCATGACAAAAAATCCAATTGGGCCCCCCTGCACAGTTGCTTTTGCCACATCTCTTGAATCTAACTGATCCAGCAAAAGTTTTACATAAATAACATTAAAAGCTTGCTTCCTTTGGTCCAATACGGGTACTAGCACAATATTTACTGTTAGTGAATTGTACATGCAACTGTCTGCATAGAGTATGCAATTCACTATTAAAAAAATAAAAAAAACGAGGAGCCTCGCCGCCCGCAGAGACACGACGAGCAAGCGTGGCGTGCGCATGTGCTCTGAACGCAAACACGCTTCAAATTGTTGTTAGTTCATAAATCTACGGAAGCGTATTGCTGACACCTGGAGAAAATTTTTTTGGGGGGCTTATGTAGTAATAATGTGATACGTATCAAGTAATAACGTGATACGTATCAAGTAATTACTTGATACGTATCAAGTAATAACGTGATACGTATCAAGTAATAACGTGATACGTATCAAGTAATTACGTGATACGTATCACGTTATTACTTGATACTAGGGGTGTAACGATACACAAAACTCACGAGACGAGACGAGACGAGAAAATCACAGATCTCGCGAGAACGAGACGAGATTTTAACATTAGTTCAAGAAAACTTCAAAGATCGGTTTTATGCCGCAAAAAGGCTTTTATTCTGTTTTAACATGTCTTCATTTTACTGATTGAATCTCCTTAGACCTTAGAACGTTCAACTTTGTTAAAAAAATAGATATTCACGCAGGACTTAACAAAAATTGAACATAATATCCGCATCAGCGCTGAATCTGCAGCCGTCACTCACCAGTGTTGCCAGATTGGGCGGTTCACCGCGATTTTCCTTCTGCCTTTTGCGGGTAAAGAGTGCTTTGGGTGGGTGGGACTCTATCTGGCAACACCGTCACACCGGTGTTTACACGCGTGTCTTTACATTCGGGGCAGCGTCGGCAGTTTGGGACACTCCATCAATGTAGAGGCGTCTCGTCTGCGGCACCGGGACCCTCCATCAGTAGTTGGGGCGTCTTCTATAGCAACTTCATCCGGCGAAGCCATGCTGTCCGTGACGCTGACTTGCTAGGGGCTCTGCTAGCGCTAGCATTAGCATCTCGCGAGACAACGTTACCTCTCAACGAGAGATATCGCGGGAGTTTAATATCGCGAGATCTCGTACAACGAGATCTCGTTACATGCCTACTTGATACGTATCACGTTATTACTTGATATTATCACGTTATTACTTGATACGTATCACGTTATTACTTGATACGTATCACGTTATTACTTGATACGTATCACGTTATTACTTGATACGTATCAAGTAATTACTTGATACGTATCACGTTATTACTTGATACGTATCACGTTATTACTTGATATTATCACGTTATTACTTGATACGTATCACGTTATTACTTGATACGTATCACGTTATTACTTGATACGTATCAAGTAATTACTTGATACGTATCACGTTATTACTTGATACGTATCACGTTATTACTTGATATTATCACGTTATTACTTGATACGTATCACGTTATTACTTGATACGTATCACGTTATTACTTGATACGTATCACATAATTACTTGATAAGTATAGATGTCCATCCACATGGTATCAGCACCATTACCCATAATGCAAGTTCGCCCATACATAAATCCTGAAAGTGCCTAACTGATGGAAAGTGAAACATACCGTAAGCTTTATTTTTGTTGGAACAAACTTTTTGTACACTTTTTTTATATAGACATGTTTCTAGAGTGCAGTATTTTTTTTTAAAGGTTTATACTTGACGGTCATGTTTTTTGGCTCTGTTGTTGAAGAAGAAAAAAAAGTTCAATGCAAACTTCAAATTGTGTGTAAGGTTTACACTAAATCCTAAAAGTGCCTAACAGATGGACAGTTAAGCATAAGCTTAATTTGTGTTTTCTAAATCTTTTTGTTCCTTTTTTATATGGCCATGTTGTGTCAAAGAGTACATTAGTTTTCTATAGGATGATGTTTTATGTCTCCGTTTTGAAAATTTGAAGGAAAATAAAGTTCAAAGCAAACTTTAAAATGTGTGTGTGTGAAGTGTTTAAAATTTAAAAAAAAATTAAGAAATGTTTAACCTGTTGTGTGCATTGTTATTTTTGACTTGTAGTTTTGCACCTTATGTGGCCTGTGAGCAGTTGAGCACAAACACAGCAACATGATCAGATCTGCAACCACATCGTGATTATTCACATCGATGATTACCCTTGGTGGCGGATGGTGTGAGTGTTCCACAGGTAAAAAAGTTGTAGCAGCTCCTGTAGAAGTTTAAATTTCTGTTAATACTTAATATTCAGTGGATGTCAGGTGCACATATTGTATGAGAAAGTTACCAATTTAGAAGAGTAACAAGTTGTGCTAATGCAGATTAAAATACTATAT
>JBBPBX010050940.1:2812-16494 GCA_038048925.1 Garcialebias charrua | reverse complement strand
TGTCCCCTTGCTTCTCCAGGTGGTAAATAAGCATTTCTAAAAAGAAAAGGTGACCCGCCATTTTCCAGCCAATAAAAACAGAGTTTTTAATCAGCCAATAAAGAGTAGGGATGGGGCAGATCCGATCCAGTATCGGTATCGGTATCCGATACCAGCATAATTTAAGTATCGGATATCGGATCCAACCTGCCGATATTTCCGATCCAGCTTCAAAGAGCACTTGTGTTCCATCATATTCTGTGACTGCCGTCTTAACATTGTGTGAGTTAAAACCAATGAAGACACTCTTGAGCCTTACAACAGGAAACTCACAAACTTTAACAGTATAGTCTTTATAGTATAGAAAACATTCCAAAATACACATAACTTTATAGTCTCAGCACAAAAATTTCATTATACAGATTCACATACCTGAACAGTATCGGATCGGAAAAGTATCGGTATCGGTAGATACCCAGTTCTTAAGTATCGGTATCGGATCGGAAGTGAGAAATGTGGATCGGTGCATCCCTAATAAAGAGTTGCGTTCCAGTTGTCCTCAACAGAGCTTCTCACGCCCCCACCTGTCCCAGCCCCAGCGCCGCGCACATTCTCGTTCAAAGGATTGGAAAGCGATGCAGGACTGTTTTGTATGTCACACAAATGTATTAAATTCCCCTTCTTAATCCCTGATCAGGACTTTTTTTTTTTTCCCAAAAGTCAAATAATCGCTTCATCCACCGCTCTGTACCGCTCCCTCTGCCGACTGCAATGAATGAGGAAGTGAAATTGTCACGAGTGAATAAAAGTAGGGTTCAACGTGGCTGCCAGAGGCTCTGAAGATTTCCTGGTCTTCTGGTGTGCTGGACTAGCGCTCAATGGTTTTATTTTATTTTATTAGAAGGTTTTATTAACATATAAACACAGAATATCGCAGCGTCTCCGACAGACTGCAGCTGGGGGCGGAGCAGATCTCAAGTTCACAGACCACGGACTGTGGCTTGGGCCTCATGCACGAACATGTTCGTATTTTTATCCTAAATTTCTCTTACTTTTGTTCATACGAAGCGTTCGTACGAACATGCCACGTCAGATTCAACAAACTCTTCTATCCTCAGGAAAAGTGTGTAAATGGTTGCGTAAATATGATGAATCCCACCTGTTCCAACCACCTGCGCGTGCACGCGGAGAGGTTATTTACATAATTCCCACCCCTCAAAACACCATATAAGGCTACGTTTCCTGCCTCGGAGGCAAAACGTGTTCGTTCATAAAATGACAGCGAAAAGTAAAAAGAAGAACTCTACCGGTGCGGAGATTGAAGTTCTGCTCTCCTTGATCGAGAAAAGAAAATCTGTCCTTATTAGCAGCGTCACTCATGGGAGTAAATGACCAACTAAAGCCAAAGAATGTTTGTTTATAATAAATGTGGACCTTAAAATATGCACGTGTCCTGGTGGCTCACTGGGTAAAGCATTGCGCCGTTAGGTGCTCCTAACCTTATCGAGACCTCGTGGGTTCGATTCCCACAAGGTATGACTATTTTTTTTCCTTCTTTCTTTAGATTATTTATTCATTCCAGATTAAAAAGACTTTATGCTTCATTTCTTGTTGTATTGTAAATAGTTTTCTTGTGTTTTTTAAATCTGGAATGAATTAAAAGGAGAAAAAAAAAACGTTGTCCCATGTGGGAATTGAACCCATAAGGTTCAGAACTGTGACACAACGCTCATCTCATTGAGCTATCTGAGACTGCAACAGGAGGAGGTCAAGGTAAAGTCTGCGTTACCGAAGTCTGCGTTACCGAGACAAATTAAACTTAAATTAATTCATAATTTAAGTTGGTTTCAATTTGAGATCTTCATATTAATATTGTAGTGTTAGAAAACGGCATTGATAACAAATTGATTTTAATTTAAATACTTTAAATACTTTAATACTCTCTCCGATGGTGGGGGAGGATGCCGGTCAGACCTGGCAGACCCAAACGTATTGTGAGGGTCTGTTGGGAACGTCTGGCAGAGTCTCCCGTAAGACGGAGCTTTAACTCCCACCTCCGGGAGAGCTTTGAACACGTTCCGAGGGAGGCGGGGGACATTGAGCCCGAGTGGGCCATGTTTCGCGCCTCTATTGTCGAGGCAGCTTATCGGAGTTGTGGCCGCAAGGTTGTTGGTGCCTGTCGTGGTGGCAACCCTCGAACCCGGTGGTGGACACCGGCGGTGAGGGATGCTGTCAAGCTGAAGAAGGAGTCCTATTGGGCCTTTTTGGCCTGTGGGACCCCGGAAGCAGCAGATAGGTACCGGCAGTCCAAGCGGCATGCGGCTCGGGTGGTTGCTGAGGCAAAAACTCGGGCGTGGGAGGAGTTCGGAGAGGCCATGGAGAATGACTTCCGTACGGCTTCGAGGCGATTCTGGTCCACCATCCGGCGTCTCAGGGGGGGAAAGCGGTACGCGACCAACACCATTTATGGTGGGGATGGCGTGCTGTTGACCTCAACTCGGGATGTTGTGAGTCGGTGGGCGGAATACTTCGAAGACCTCCTCAATCCTACTGGCACGTCTTCCACTGAGGAAGCGGAGCCTGGGGACTTTGGATCGGGCTCTCCAATCTCTGGTGCGGAGGTCGCCGAGGTGGTTAAAAAGCTCCGCGGTGGCAAGGCTCCGGGGGTGGATGAGATTCGTCCTGAGTTCCTTAGGGCTCTGGATGTTGTGGGGTTGTGTTGGCTTACGCGACTCTGCAATATCGCGTGGACATCGGGGGCAGTTCCCTTGGATTGGCAGACTGGGGTGGTGGTTCCCCTATTCAAAAAGGGGGACCGTAGGGTGTGTTCCAACTATAGAGGGATCACACTCTTAAGCCTCCCTGGTAAGGTCTATTCAGGGGTTCTGGAGAGGAGGGTCCGTCGGATAGTCGAACCTCGGATTCAGGAGGAGCAGTGTGGTTTTCGTCCTGGTCGTGGAACACTAGACCAGCTCTACACCCTCAACAGGGTCCTGGAGGGTGCGTGGGAGTTTGCCCAACCAGTTTACATGTGCTTTGTAGACTTGGAAAAGGCATTCGACCGCGTCCCTCGGGGGGTTCTGTGGCGGGTACTCCGGGAGTATGGGGTACCAGGCCCATTGATATGGGCTGTTAGGTCCCTGTACGACCGGTGTCAGAGCTTGGTCCGCATTGCCGGCAGTAAGTCAGGCTCGTTTCCGGTGAGAGTTGGACTCCGCCAAGGTTGCCCTTTGTCACCGATTCTGTTTATAACTTTTATGGACAGAATTTCTAGGCGCAGCCAAGGTGTTGAGAGGATCCGTTTTGGTGGCCTTAGAATCGCTTCTCTGTTTTTTGCAGATGATGTGGTCCTATTGGCTTCATCAGCTCGTGATCTACAGCTTTCACTGGAGCGGTTTGCAGCTGAATGCGATGCGGCCGGGATGAGGATCAGTTCCTCCAAATCCGAGGCCATGGTCTTGAGCCGGAAAAGGGTAGCGTGCCCTCTCCGGGTCGGGGAGGAGGTCCTGCCCCAAGTGGAGGAGTTTAAGTATCTCGGGATCTTGTTCACGAATGAGGGAAAACTGGAGCGTGAGATCGATAGGCGGATAGGTGCAGCGTCCGCAGTGAAGCGGGCGCTGTACCGGTCTGTCGTGGTGAAGAGAGAGCTGAGTCAAAAGGCAAAGCTCTCAATTTACCGATCGATCTACGTTCCCACCCTCATCTATGGTCATGAGCTTTGGGTTATGACCGAAAGAACAAGATCTCGGATACAAGCGGCTGAAATGAGTTTTCTCCGCAGGGTGGCTGGACTCTCCCTTAGAGATAGGGTGAGAAGCTCAGTCATCCGGGAGGGACTCGGAGTAGAGCCGCTGCTTCTCCACATCGAGAGGAGCCAGTTGAGGTGGCTCGGGCATCTGGTTAGGATGCCTCCTGGACGCCTCCCTGGTGAGGTGTTCCGGGCATGTCCCACCGGGAGGAGACCCAGAGGAAGACCCAGGACGCGCTGGAGGGACTATGTTTCTCGGCTGGCCTGGGAACGCCTTGGGATTCCCCCAGAGGAGCTGCTCCAAGTGGCTGGGGAGAGGGAAGTCTGGGCCTCCCTACTTAGGCTGCTACCCCCGCGACCCGACCCCGGATAAGCGGAAGAAAATGGATGGATGGATGGATACTTTAATCCGTTAGTCATTATTACATTTAAAATTATAATTCGACTTCAAACAGAACCTATTGTCAAAAACAATTGTGGTGCGTGACTTTTTTAAACTCTAAATATTTTCTAAATAACGAAATATGAAGTTATTAGTGGAGAAATTCCGTCTGGATGACAGCAGACCGACTGCTCGTAAAATATACGACAGGTCCGGACCACTCGTAAATTTTGTTCGTATCTGAAAAAAATCGTAGGATACGAAAACATTGTTGAATGCCACAAATGATCCTAAATCACTCGTACGCACAGTTTAAGAACAAATCTGTGCATACGAACGGTTTGTGCATGAGGCCCAATGTCACTAAAGCAGTATAATTCTATTACTTCTATTGCATGACACAAAGCCATCTGAACCATCAAGAAGCTGTTATAGTGTTTGTTATTCTGATATTAAAATAGTCTATGGACCAGTTGGACAGACATTAATAAATCAGTCAGACAGTAATCATTGAATAAATAATCTATGGAGTCACTTTAATTAAATATGAGCAAATTAGTATCTTAAATTCATTGCAAACGCAGACTAATTGCTAAGATATTTTTTCTTTTTCTTTTTTTACACAAAATTATAGAAGTACAACATGTAGTCAGAATTTTTTTTTATTTAAATTTTTTTAACCAAATTACTTGGGTAGAACAGTGTTTAGCGCTGTTGCTTTACAGCAAGAAGGTCTTGGGTCCAATCTGGAGTTGGATCTTTCTGTGTGTAGTTTGCATGTTCTCCTCATGATTGCGCGTGTTATTTTTTTCTTCTGCGTACTCCGGTTTCCTCCCACAGACCAAAACCATGCATTTTAGGCTGATTGGTAACTCTGAATTGTCCTTAGGTGTGAGAGAGAGAGTGATTGGTTGTTTGTCTCTATGTTGCCAGTGATGGACGTGTGATGTCCAGGGTGTCAGGGCCTCTTGCAATGAAAGCCACACATGGGCTTCAGTGACCACCGTAGCCCAGAAAGGAAGAAGATTATAGATGGGCATGAATAAATAATAAAACTTCATAAATCACTGGTTTTATTTCATTGGAACTTTCAGAAAGTCACCAGTTCAGGAAAAATAGTCTGACCTGAATATAAGGGGCTGCATTAACAGACATGAAAATGCTAATTTTGCAGTTAATTATACAAATATTGTGTATCACCCCAATGGCCACCCTAATCATTTAATAAAATTGTACTTTTAAGCAATATAAAAATAGAAAATCATTGTTTCCTTAAATAATAATCATCACTGGTTTACACATGTATTTGATGGTGGCCATCTTGGATTTTAACTTGGTAAGTCACTTTTTGATAGGCACATATTTTACACTTAGATGCAGCCACACACCAAAATAGAAGCTGGCCCTTTGATTAGTTTTCAAGTTATCCAGCTCACAATGTGGACAGACATTTATAATGGCAGCCATCTTGGATTATGAGGTGGCAACCCAATTTTTGAAAGGAACCTTTCTTAACCTTTCCCAATTTACATAGGTTGGTGTGTGTCAGTGGCTCAGCCCGTTTTATAACTTCACTCTCTCAGTCTGCTCATTGAATTGATAAAGCTCCCCGGATGGGAAGCGAAACGTCTTCTGTTACAAATAAAGTCCAGTTGTTCTGTATTGAACGCCTTTTTGGATTTTATCATGTCCTGGACGACTGAGAATCTTCACCAGCAAACCTTTCTTATGCCTTTGCAACCACACAACCAAATGGACATTGGTACCACACTTATTTTTCAAGTTATGATCAATACATGCACAGAGAGACAGACAGATGGATGGATAAACAGAAGGAGTACACATTATTTCCAACTGATCTTTTTTTTGCTCCTTGATGGGGAACACTTCAATTCAGTTTATTTATATAGTGCCAACCAAGTCACAACAGAAGTCATCTCAGGGCACTGGACGGAAACAGTCATATATAAAAATAATTTAACAATATTTATCTGAGGAGTGGACTGCTTTGAATTGAACTTCAGCACATAACTCTCATCTCAGCACAAAGGCAACAGATGAAAGGAAACTATCCTTTATGAGGAAGAAACCTTTAGCAGAACCAGACTCAGGACAAGTGACCATCTTCTTCAACCCACTGGGTTTGATGGGAACAGGAAGAAGTAACAGATAGAGTCAGAGTCAGAGAGTCAGAGCCATTTTCTTTATTGTCATTCCCACCACATGTGATACATCTGGTGAAATGAGATTGCATGCTCAGGGTCCCAGTTACATCCAACAATAAAATGAGTAGAGAGGGACACGGCAGGCTAACTGGATGACTACTGAGGGAGAATGGGCCAATGGGGAAAAGCAAGGGCAAATAAAATTAAAACATATGTAGTATAACTAAACAAAACACACATACACACACAAAAAAAAAAAAATACTATTCATAAAACTCAAAATACTACAAACTAACAATAAGCCCAGATTGATTGAGTTAACATTAGGTGTGGTAGTAGCTGAGAGTCACCCTAACAGATGTTTTGTGCTGACATATTATGAGAGGAATTTATTTTTAACTTTGGAACACAAAGTGGAAGAACGTTTACTTTTTTTCAATGAAAGTTAGTTTTATTTTGTGTTGTTTTGTATTAGGACAAAATTCTCTCAAGGTTACATTTCTTCTTTTCCTTATATTTGCTGTTTTCATTTTACCACAATGTGTGAACATTTTAAACAAATCCAAGTGTTTCAGTCTACAGCTTTAGGGCACCTTTGGTTACGTAGAAGGTGATGTACATCATCATGCAATTTGAAAAGCTTTAAATATTTCTTGAATTATTTTTGTTTTTTGTTTTTTGTTTTCTATGCTACTGCTTTTATGTGCAAGTTTAAAGTAAATAACTATAGATTTGAAATCAAATGCGTGTTTACTTCTTAAACATTTGTGCAAGATTTATTGGCATTTTCTCTGGATGGCTTACTCTTAACCAAAATTTAATTAACAAGCAATTGGAAACTTAAGGTTTTCCAACCAAAATATGAACTCTATGTTTCAAGCAAGTGTTGACAGCATCATAGTTTTCTGTGTAGAAGGTGTGAGGTACCGATGCTATTTTTTTCATATATATAAAAAAAATGTGTCTGACATCCCAGTGGTTCCTCGCCACTCTTGCTTAACTAATGAGGTTTTTTAAGCTCCACTAATTTGCCACTTAATGGTTTTAAGACATGTTTTGCAGGTCAGCACAGAACATTTCTACGTGTCTGTCACTGATATTTACTTTTATTTGCTCGGTTATGAAACATCTGAGATCTTTTTTAATGCATAAATACTCAGGACCAACTCTTGACTTTGTATGCATAAAGACAGAATAGATAACACAAAGTTATAGAAAACCACAAAATCTGCTCCTCAGATAAAAGTTTGATTGTATTTATAAATATACTTTTGTCTTTTTGTGTTCTAATGCGTACGTAAGGACTTTGAAATGACCCACTCCATAGTGCACACCAAGACGCTCTGTAGCTCCAGCCTCTCTGAATGTGGCTGACGATGTAACCAAGGCTGCTCTAATTAGGCCCGAAGCAGCGAAGCGCTGCAAGGACCTATTGTAATTGTAGTGTTTATTATTTTTTTTTTTTTTTTTATTCTTCCCCCAAAAGAAGTGGCTTTTTGGGGGCCTTAACATATATGAAAACTCACCAAATTTTGCGGACTCGTCAGGACTGGTGAAAAATTACGTATTTTGGGGGCGTGGCAAAAATCGCCACAGAAACGGCTCAAGAGCGCCCCCTAGAAATTTTCAAAATACCCTCCGCATTGACCTTAGTTTGACGTAGAATCATGAAATTTGGTACACTTGTCCAACTCACCAAGATGCACAGAAAACCCTCTGGCACCAATGTTGTACAATAAATGGTAAGGCGGCCATTTTGGAACGATGACCAAATTTTCACCCCTTTTTGGCCGTTTACAGCCTCCGCATTTGAACGAACTCCTCCTATGAATTTCGCTCGATTTGGTTCAAACTTGGCCAGTTTCTTCATAAGGCACGGGGGAACAAACGATATCAAAATTGTGCGTTTTCATGAATGCTGAAGGGGCGGGGCCAGACGTCAAAGTTGGACATCTCGCCATGAAAAACGAAACGCTTACAGCTCTTACACGAAAAAAGTCTAATACATCAAACCTTCAGTTATTGACCCACATCCGGTCCCCCGCAAAACTGTATGGTCAAATCATGACATCACTTAAGCCACGCCCCCTGACAACAGGAAGTGTAAAGTTTTACGTTGAACGGTCCATATCGGACCCCTGTTACCTAATCAGCGTGGCATTGTGTCCAGTGACCGAAGACATGTTGGTGTAACAAGCATTCCAATACTGTTCGTTTTTGGTGGAGCATGTGGGCGTGGCGACGTGGCGAAGTAAGACATAACGCCATCACCATACGTTTGGTTCTAAAATCCACAGATTTGATCCGAGGAGTACCAAAATCAGTATGATCGATCATTGCCCACCCCTTGAACAGGTGTTTATGCTAATTAGCAAATCGCTACAGAAACGGCTCAAGAGCGCCCCCTAGAAATTTTCAAAATACCCTCCGCATTGACCTTAGTTTGACGTAGAATCATGAAATTTGGTACACTTGTCCAACTCACCAAGATGCACAGAAAACCCTCTGGCACCAATGTTGTACGATAAATGGTAAGGCGGCCATTTTGGAACGATGACCAAATTTTCACCCCTTTTTGGCCGTTTACAGCCTCCGCATTTGAACGAACTCCTCCTATGAATTTCGCTCGATTTGGTTCAAACTTGGCCAGTTTCTTCATAAGGCACGGGGGAACAAACGATATCAAAATTGTGCGTTTTCATGAATGCTGAAGGGGCGGGGCCAGACGTCAAAGTTGGACATCTCGCCATGAAAAACGAAACGCTTACAGCTCTTACACGAAAAAAGTCTAATACATCAAACCTTCAGTTATTGACCCACATCCGGTCCCCCGCAAAACTGTATGGTCAAATCATGACATCACTTAAGCCACGCCCCCTGACAACAGGAAGTGTAAAGTTTTACGTTGAACGGTCCATATCGGACCCCTGTTACCTAATCAGCGTGGCATTGTGTCCAGTGACCGAAGACATGTTGGTGTAACAAGCATTCCAATACTGTTCGTTTTTGGTGGAGCATGTGGGCGTGGCGACGTGGCGAAGTAAGACATAACGCCATCACCATACGTTTGGTTCTAAAATCCACAGATTTGATCCGAGGAGTACCAAAATCAGTATGATCGATCATTGCCCACCCCTTGAACAGGTGTTTATGCTAATTAGCAAATCGCTACAGAAACGGCTCAAGAGCGCCCCCTAGAAATATTCAAAATACCCTTCGCATTGACCTTAGTTTGACGTAGAATCATGAAATTCGGTACACTTGTCCAACTCACCAAGATGCACAGAAAACCCTCTGGCACCAATGTTGTACGATAAATGGTAAGGCGGCCATTTTGGAACGATGACCAAATTTTCACCCCTTTTTGGCCGTTTATAGCCTCTGCATTTCAACGAACTCCTCCTAGGGATTTCGCTCGATTTGATTCAAACTTGGCCAGTTTCTTTATAAGGCACGGGGGAACAAATGTTATCAAAACTGTGCGTTTTCATGCATGCTGAAGGGGCGGGGCCAGACCTCAAAGTTGGACATCTCGCCATGAAAAACGAAACGCTTATAGCTCTTACACGAAAACTGTCTAATACATCAAACCTTCAGTGATTGACCCACATCCGGTCCCCTGCAAAACTGTATGGTCAAATCATGACATCACTTAAGCCACGCCCCCTGACAACAGGAAGTGTAAAGTTTTACGTTGAACGGTCCATATCGGATCCCTGTTACCTAATCAGCGTGACATTGTATCCAGTCACCGAAGACATGTTGGTGTAACAAGCTTTCCAGCACTGTTCGTTTTGGGTGGAGCAAGTGGGCGTGGTGACGTGGCGAAGTAAGACGTAACGCCGTCACCATACGTTTGGTTCTAAACTCCACAGATTTGATCTGAGGAGTACCAAAATCATTATGATCGATCATTACCCACCCCTTGAACAGGTGTTTATGCTAATTAGCAAATAGCCTCCATAGCGCCCCCTAGATTATTCAAACTGTTGTATCTCAGTGATACATCATCCGATCTGAACCAGATTTATTGTGCATCATCAGTGAGCCCTTGTGGACACATTGATATGGTGGGCTAACATTTGACTCAAGTGCGCCCCCTACATTACTTCTATAGTTATATCTCAGTGATACATCATCCGATCTGAACCAGATTTATTGTGCATCATCAGTGAGGCCTTGTGGACACATTGATATTGTGGTTCAACATATGACTCCAGAGCGCGCCCTAGATTATTCAAACTGTTATATCTCAGTGAGACATCATCCTATCTGAACCAGATTTATTGTTCATCATCAGTGAGCCCTTGTGGACACATTGATATTGTGGTTTAACATTTGACTCAAGTGCGCCCCCTACATTATTTCTATGGTTATATCTCAGTGATACATCATCCGATCTGAACCAGATTTATTGTGATTCATCAGTGAACACTTCTACATACATTGATAATGTTATGTAAATTTTTACTCCATAGCGCCCCCTATATTATTACTACAGTTATATCTTAGTGATACATTATCCGATCTGCACGAGATTTATTATGCTTTATCAGTGAACACTTCGACACACATTGATAATGTTATGTAAATTTTTACTCCATAGCGCCCCCTATATTATTACTACAGTTATATCTTAGTGATACATTATCCGATCTGCACGAGATTTATTATGATTCATCAGTGAACACTTCTACACACATTGATAATGGTATGTAAATTTTTACTCCATAGCGCCCCCTGTATTATTACTACAGTTATATCTTAGTGATACATTATCCGATCTGCACGAGATTTATTGTGCTTTATCAGTGAACACTTCGACACACATTGATAATGGTATGTAAATTTTTACTCCATAGCGCCCCCTATATTATTACTACAGTTATATCTTAGTGATACATTATCCGATCTGCACGAGATTTATTGTGATTCATCAGTGAACACTTCTATACACATTGATAATGGTATGTAAATTTTTACTCCATAGCGCCCCCTATATTATTACTACAGTTATATCTCAGTGATACATTATCCAATCTGCACGAGATTTATTGTGCTTTATCAGTGAACACTTCGACACACATTGATAATGGTATGTAAATTTTTACTCCATAGCGCCCCCTATATTATTACTACAGTTATATCTTAGTGATACATTATCCGATCTGCACGAGATTTATTATGATTCATCAGTGAACACTTCTACACACATTGATAATGGTATGTAAATTTTTACTCCATAGCGCCCCCTGTATTATTACTACAGTTATATCTTAGTGATACATTATCCGATCTGCACAAGATTTATTGTGCTTTATCAGTGAACACTTCGACACACATTGATAATGGTATGTAAATTTTTACTCCATAGCGCCCCCTATATTATTACTACAGTTATATCTTAGTGATACATTATCCGATCTGCACGAGATTTATTGTGATTCATCAGTGAACACTTCTATACACATTGATAATGGTATGTAAATTTTTACTCCATAGCGCCCCCTATATTATTACTACAGTTATATCTCAGTGATACATTATCCGATCTGCACGAGATTTATTATGATTCATCAGTGAACATTTCTACACACATTGATAATGGTATGTAAATTTTGACTCCATTGCGCCCCCTACATTATGTCTATAGTTATATCTCAGTGATACATCATCCGATCTGAACCAGATTTATTGTGCATCATCAGTGAGTCCTTGTGGACACATTGATAATGTGGTTTAACATATAACTCCATAGCGCCCCCTAGATTATTCAAACTGTTATATCTCAGTGAGACATCATCCGATCTGAACCAGATTTATTGTGTATCATCAGTGAGACCTTGTGGACACATTGATATTGTGGTTTAACATGTGACTCCAGAGCGCCCCCTAGATTATTCAAACTGTTATATCTCAGTGAGACATCATCCGATCTGAACCAGATTTATTGTGCGTGTGCACCCCTGGTGCGGAGTAGACACGAGAGACTTCGAAATGGCGACCGAGCGGACGAGCTGGAGCTCGCGCGGTCGCCTCAATAAGGTCCGAGCGGCGCTAAGCTGCTTCGGGCCTCAACGCCGCTTGCGGCTTTAATTGTTTTTGAAACTTTATTTCTAATAGTTATGAAAGAAACTTTAGAGAAGTAGGAGAGTTGAGAACATTCAAGCTTTCCTATATCTTGGCCTTTACCTACGCTGTCAAAGAAAATGTGTCAGTGAGCTTTTAATTTTTACATTTTAATGAAAAAGTGAAAAGCTTATCATTGGGGCAGTTTGCAGCTGAGTGTGAAGCAGCAATGATGGTACTCAGCTCCTTTAAGTCTGAGGCTATGGTTCATGACTGGAAATGGGTGGGACAGCCCTTCTGTGGGAGGTTTTTTGTGTGTTTTTGTTTTGTTTTTATTTTCGCCTCAGGTGGAGGATTTTAAGCATCTGGGCATTTTGGTTACAAGTAATGGTAGGATGAAGCGAAAGATAAATCAATGGATTGGAGCATGATCCTCCGTAATGAGGGTGTTGCTTCTGTCCGTTGTGGTACAGAAAAGTTAAGTTGAAAAGCAAAGCGATTGATTTACTGGTCTTTCTATGTTCCAGCCCTCACCCACGGTCAAGAGGTTTGGATCATGACATTCCAAACACAAGCTGTTGAAATGAGTTTCTTTCATAAGGTGGTCATGCTCAGCCTTAGAGATAAGGTAAGGAGTAGAGCTGTCATTTCCAACCCGAACCCGAAACCCAGCCAGACCAACCAGGATTAGGGCCGGACCATTATAATGTGATTAATGGGCGGGCCGGGCTGGTCTCAAGCTTTTAATTGGGTCAGGATCAGCCACAATCCAATTATATGATAACTAGGGATACACTGATCCACACTTGTTTTTTACTTCCGATTCAATCCCGATACCTACATCTGGATATAAGCAGATATCGATCCTGTGACGATATCATCATCATCATTGGTTTTATGAGGCTGTAATAATCACCTCTCAAGCACAGTTTGTACAAATATATGCATGCGTGTCCAAAAAGGCAACTTGAGGTAAATGTTATTAATGTTGGAATAGTTTCAAAGTTACAATTGAATCCTGCTAACACAAAATGTTTTTTTTTTTTTAATTCCTAGCTTTAAAGTGGATATAGTGATTAATTTGTGATTGCTCGTTTAGTTTTTTTTGTTTTTTATAAGTGGGAAATATTTGAATTTTTCTTCTTTCTGCACTCTTCAGTCAATGTTTTCTTTTTGATTAATTTGTTTTGTTTATTTTGTCTATTTTAAACGAATGAATAAATAAATTATTAATACAATATTAAGTGGCTTTACATCTGCTAAATTCATGGCATGAACCAACACAAACATGTTCCTGTTTTTAGTATTTTACATAGCTTTATAATTTAACCGTTTGTTT
>JBBPBX010050939.1:9334-24774 GCA_038048925.1 Garcialebias charrua | reverse complement strand
TATCAAATAAATTATTTGCTCTCCCTCATGCATTCATCTTGGATTGTGAGTCAATAACAGAGAGATTCAATGTGGAGGAATGTCGAGGGTGAGAAACAAAGCGCTGATAGAAACTGACAGTGTGGCTTAGGAATGCAAAAACACATAAAAGAAAATGGATGTCTGTGATTTACAAGGTCTTGTTACTACATTAATTCATCTGATCCAGATCAAACTGAGACCACAGATGGAGTTCATGTAAGGATTCATTATGGCTGAACTCTTGTCGGAATAATACCAGAGTCATATATCAAAATGACAGAATGAAAGCAGTGTGCCCGAGTTCTGCTCTGCTGTGGAAACCTTTTTTTGAGGAAGCTCGTTTTAAGTTTTACTTATGGAGCAACTTATTTTCTCTTCAGGGTCTGGAGTTTCTGCTCTTTCAAAACATCTAAAGGTAGACTGTTTGGATTTAGGCCTACTAAAGTTGTCTTATAACTTTAATAAGTTATGAATGTGATTAAATATACAAAATAAGCTGCAAAAGTAGCTGTTTCAAGAAGCCAAACAAATCCAAACAGCTGCATTTCCTCTTGTTTTCCCGTATTGTCAGTTTTTATTAACGTGCAAATGGAAAAATACATTGAATTCAAATAAAACTCATGTTCTTACCAATATCACTTTAATCTTTTGACTTTAGATAATGTCAGGAGTAAAACCATTGATCTGTTGACACAATCCCAAACAGTACACGGTTTTATTTGGATTTAAGCTTTTAAAAAACACAACCGATGAGATGCTTTGCATCTGCCATGATTGTTAACCCTAGGATGCATGAATGACCAATACCTACATTCTTCCATGAGTGGGGTCAAAAATGACCCCAATTAGAATCAATGTGTTTTTACAATGAATTTAAATTATGCCTATAATTTTGGTTAAAGGCAGTTATATTTATTATATTTGGGTCAACAAAAGACTGATTTGACATTTAATATGGTTATTCATAACTTTTTATAACATTTTTTCCACACGAAATAACATCAAAAATCTTCAAAAATTATTGCTAGAATGTCCATCTGTCTGAAGGACAAAAAAGAGAATGAACATACAACCAGAACACTGTACACTCACATGTGCCCACACAAACATATTTTCTCTATTCACTGTGCGCAGTTGTCACAAACTTTTTGCTTTTGGCTGTGACCATTACACACTGGAGTACTACATTTCCTGCACCAATTGGTGGCTTTGCGGTCTTTGTTTCTTGGACACATCTGGCACCTCTTTCTCTTCTGTTGAACCTCTGTGCCTCTCTCCTGTTACTTGTTTGCAACTTTTGTCACTCCACATCTTCCAGTTGCATCAGTGATGTCAGTTGGTAGGTTCAGGGTACCTTGGGTTGTGTAGAAAACTCCCAAAGAGCACACTCATTGGTACATTCCAGTTCTTCTCACTTCGTGCAAGAATGGTCACTCCAATGAAGGCCATGAGCTCCTCTTTGCTTAGAATTTTCCACTCTTTTCCTCTGCTTATTGCGACTCTTCTTCCCTCCATGTTTGTTCATGTCAACATCTCTTCTAATATACTATCCATCCATCAATTATCTTTTACCCGCTTCTTTCATTTTTGGGTCACGGGGGTCGCCGGTGCCCATGTCCAGCAATCACTGTGCGAGGGGCGGGGTACACCCTGGACGGGTCGCAAGTCCATCACAGGGCCACATAGAGACAAACCGCCATTCATTCTCTCACACACCTAGAGACAATTCAGAGTTATCAATCAGCCTAACATGCATGTTTTTGGTCTGTGGGAGGAAACCAGAGTACCTGGAGGGAACCCATGCATGCACAAAGAGAACATGCAAACTCCACCCAGAAAGGCACACAGATTTGAACCAGGGACCTGCTCGCTGAGAGGCAGCAGCTCTACCAGTTGCGCCACCGTGCTGCCCTTCTAATATACTATCAGTGATAAACAGCTTTCATGCATCTATTGGAGAGATGGTGCTAAACCCAGGTGCAGGCCCTGACCGACTTCTCAGTAAATTGTGGCTTGGTGTTAAAAGAGGCATACAGATTTTTAAAATAATTTATACATAATATAATATATAATACTGTAGGGATACAGCACTCTCATGTCCGTATGGGATATGGGCCTCTCCACATCTCTCTGAAACTCTCAGTGTTACACCTTCTTGAAACTCTCAAGGAGTTTCTCAAGGACAAGTGGACTCTATATTGGTTAACAATTATTATGAATTAATGGACACTAATTAATCAGATTGAACTTTCTCTTTAATGTGTGTTAATTCAGAATTGATCAAACAGTATTTTTGTCATTTCAATGATGATTTTACCAAGCTGGTATATTTTAAATATGACAAAGTTAAGAGAACATCTCAGAATGATCATGCTTTGAACTGTCTGCTCTAGGCAGAATAAGTGTCGAAAGTTGAAGGAACAATCCTTCGTATTTGTTTGAACTGTTTTTGTTTCAAAGGAAAAGTGCTAGACATAGCTTGCTTTCGGTCTCCCGTCCTTTCTAAAAACAATGAATCAGTTCTCAAAACAAAGTACGGACTTGTGCACATGCACCTGCATCTTCTCACGTATGTTTTCTATGTTTTGTCTACCCTATCATCTGTCACTCAAACTCACTCATTTGCAAAGTCACACCCTCTCTAGGGGTGCAACAACCAATCAGCAGGAAGTATGTGACTAAGTCACACCCCCTTCTTAAGGGGCACTTCCTGCATTTTGGTTTAGAGTTTGGAGGAGAAAAACTGTCAACCTGCTCTCTCCTCCGGAAAGCCGGAGACGGACCGGTCATGTGTCAACGACCCACGTCTCCGCTAGGATCATAGTAAAGCCTTACTGTGATCCTGTCACTCTTCTGGAAGAATTTGTTTTCTAGAGTTTTATTTTGAAAGTCAGTCTGTGCGCTTGACCGTTGGTCCCTGCCGAGGGAGGCGAGTTCCTCGTATCGTGAATCAGCACACTCACGCTGAAGTCCAACTGGACGGCCACTGGACAAACCCATCCACGTGTGTGTCCACAAACTTCTCCACTCTTGTCTCCAAGAGACGAACCTTCAACAGGTAACGAGCCGTGGTGTGTTTGAGCGTGCGGGAGCCCAGCAGTCTGCTCGTGTGGGGGAAACGGTGTCACCCAGTCTGGTTCAAAGTAACCAACTTTAGCTTAACTTAGCTTCCAGTATTCCTTCCTCCTATTTCTTATTTTCATAAGCTATTTAATCTGTCAAGTAATGTGCCAACAGTTAAGTTTTAATTGTCTGTTTGTTTTAATTTGAATTCTTGTCAACGTAGTTATTAAATCAGAGCTAATATCGATACCAATGTTTAATGTAATTTTTGTGATAGTTTCAATAAAAGGTCTATTTTCTGGTAGACCAACATAAGTTGAATCTCTTGTGAAATTACATTTCTGATTAATCACAGTAAAAACAATTTAGTATCGGAAAAAGGAAGAACTCGCGCATTCAATAATGGTGGCTCAGTAAGTGTTTAAATACCTTACAAGCATCATTATTCTATTACAATTGGTGGCTCGTCCGAGTTCCTGGAACATTTATTAAGTTGTTTTGTGTAGCTTGATGTTACGGTGTTTGTTGGCATTAGTTTGCATCCTGGTTGTGGACTTATAGAGTGGTTTTTGCTGGTGAGGGTCTCAGAGATTGCTGATTGTGGCATTGTCTGGTGCGTTTTCCCGTTAGAATTATTTTTTCATTCACATTTGAACGTTTGCTTGAGGCGGGTGAGTGATAAGTGTTGTGTCTGTGTTTGTGAGACGTTTCATTACGTGTCGCGAGGCTGCATGCATTTTTCATTGTTGTGACCATCGTGTCACGATCCTGTTTCTTTCTATTACATCTGCGATTTATTGTTGAAGGTCTGTTTCACACATATGCTGCTCCATTAAGTGCCTTTTTCTGTTACAACGTGTTTTTGCTTGAGGTTCGGGTAAAGCCCACTCAGCTTTTAGACCGGACCGATATCCGGTTCCGTTTGACGTAAAGTCCGTTGTTGTACACAGGTAGTGTGCTGCCTTCTTTGGAAGGCGGGGGAGTTAGCCTGGTTGTGTTTTAGCTCATTGACGGTATTTTCTGCGGTGTAAAAATACGTTTATTTTGTGAAAGAAGAGTCTAGAACCTTGGGTCGTGCTATAATGCTAAACGGTACAGAGACAAGATGGCTGCTTAAAACGCTGTGATTGGTCCATTGTGTGTCGCGTTCAAGAACGTTGGTTTCTGTAGACTCTGGTTGTCGGATTCATTTTTGCACACATTTCTGACAGTTTATTTGTGTTGTTTGAGTTCTATGCGCGTGATATCGTCGAAGACTGGCTTAACCGCGGTGTTTTGCGATATTTATGACTGTTTTAGAATGTTGAAAAGACCGTTCCACGCTTTTGTTCGACCGACCGCAGGTCCGTGAACACACCGCTCGAACGGCACGTCACTAGTGGGTGGCGTTAGGTTTGGAAGACACAGTTTCCCATGAACACTTGGGTTTTAGAACTACAGTTCTGTCTTCGCTGTGATTGGTCGATTACGCTGTATGTGTTGACGCATGCGCAGTGGGTGAAGCCCCGCTCCTCGTCAAATTTCACTTGCTGCTTGTCCCAGACGAGTTTCCGTGCTTGTTTGTCCATTACTGTCTTTGAAAAGACTGTTTAATCGCGGTGTTTTTGAGATTTTAGTGGGTGGACAGAGCCGGTTGCTCTGAAAAACTGCCGATCGCCATGTGACCAGGTCACGTGACACCGATTTTGCCGGTTTTATGAGGACCGACCTTATTTCTTTTAAACGCAGTTTAAAAGGTTTCACAGTTCAACCGATTTTGCTCACATGATTTCGTTTTTGTGAGCCTGGGTTCTAGAGCTTATCACGTTACGCTTTAGATCTGTCTGATTGATGCTTTTCATCCGTGTTGGATGTCTGTGTGGGCTGAAAGCTACGGCTGCGCTCACTGGTGATAACAGCGCCTCTATAGCGGTCAGATAGAGAAATTACAGTCGCTGTGATAAACTCACTTCCAGCGCTGTGACCCCTGCTGGTTACATTAGAAGACGCAGTCTTCCTGTAATGTGTACATGTTAACTGTTCCTGTTTTAAACGGGAAACATTTTGAGAATATTGTACTCACAGCACACTTTAATTTGATTTTCACATATAATCAAATGTTGATGGCAGGACAGTTACACAGATTTAATACAGACATGTCTGTTGTTGATAAAATTTGACACTTTTATCATTGATTCTGTGCAAAACAAACTGTCTGTTTTTATTTTTATTTTAAACTGCAAGTTTAAAATAACACACATGAGGCGTCCTTTGTTTTGGTTTTCAAAAAAATCTCACAACGACAGCCGTTTTTGTTTGACCTTGTCACAGGTCGACAAATTACTAGACATCACTGATTTTTATTTCATTTAACATCTTGGATGTTTTCTGAGCAGCTCATACACTTTGCATATTTGCAAGCTGCGATATGAGACCCACTTTATTTGATTTTTCACAGAACATCAGTACAAAGATGGACGTTCAAACAGGTGAACCACCTGAGGAGGCCTCTTGTTCTGTGTATCCTAGATGGATGGATGGGGGCCTTGGGATTCCTGCCCGTGCTTCCTGCAAAGTGGGGGAATCTGCTTCATCGTATGCTAATTACTTAGCTGCTAGGAACGTCCGTCAGGATAAGTGGGAAAATCCCCTGTCATTCTACGACAGGCTAATCTCGGTCTACTCCGGGGGAAAAACTGTCCCTGGATTAGAGGAAAATATGGAGTTTAAACGTCTTTTCATTATGAATCTTATGCCTTTTCAAATGAAATGTGTTCATTTCAAGGTTGATTGCAAAAAAGATTCCATGGAAGTGATAAGACAATATGCTACGTCAGTTTTTGAGGCCGAAATACAACCTAGGATACCATCAGAGGTTTGTACAGGTCAAAAGGTCACATCCCACTCGCAGGAAGTAGTAGAGGTTCCCTCTCCTTCAAAGTGCGAGAGGTCACAGGTTTTTCATAATAACATACATCAGCATGGTGCTACGAGCTGTAGGAGTTCTGAACCCCCTGCCCCTCAGGTTGAAAACCTTGAGAGGAGCAGAGAACCACACAAGGTAGGTGTTCGCTCTCTAGATGAACCAAGATGGTTCAGATCGAACCAAAAGAGTTCTCACCTAGGTCTCACAGTGGGTGAACTTCGAGAGAAGTTGATGTCTGGGAACCGTGACCCTTTGAAAAAGGGTCTGTCCCGACATGTGCCCCCGAGAAGCGGCCCTCCTGCCCCTGCCCCTCGAACTGCACAGTTTGAGACATGCAATGAGTCACACATGCTCCAGATTATGGGAACGGCGCCTCCGCGCGAGGACGTGACTGAGGATGTGGTTTGTTTGTCAAATGATTCGAATGTTACAGTGGTTGACCAAGCTGACACAACGTGTGACGTTGTCCTTGATGATAACACAAACAACGTTGTTCAACCTGACGAAGCGACGCGCAGCACTGCCTTTTGCAACAACTCAGTGCACACCAACAACGTCAACACTGACATGAATGCTGACGGCAAACAAATTGCTGATGATCAGCGTACTAAAAGTCCAGATGCTGACAGCAAACAAATTGCTGAAGATACACATCCTGAAGGTCATGAGGCAGACAGCCATCATGATGCTGACAGCGACGACAATTACACAGACAGAGTCACACGTACTCAGACACGTGTGGAAAAACCTGAACGGTTTCTGTGTAACTTTATAAAAAGGGGGATAGCTAAGAGAGCTTACCTGCCACTCACATTGGAAGGGGTCCTCGCGCAAGAAGCGCTCCTGGTTAGCGGCTCAGACGTGTCTGTCATGTCAGCCGAACTGTTTGAGGAGCTAAGGACCGCCGCTAACGATGTTGGCAGGCAAATACCCTTTGTGAAAGACACTTATGGTGATCAACTGGGCCTCGCAAAGACGAGAACAACCCTAATAGCCATGGTTCACATGCAGATTGGCGAGATGTCACTATACCACCCGGTATATGTGTCTGATCTTGACTCACTCCGGGCTCCATTTGTGGTTGGCCAAGATTTTATAAATCGCTTTGAAGCGATTATAAATTATGGCAATCAGACGATGTGGGCCACAGTGAGCAGTCCACTGCCATTCGTGGTACCTCACCAAGGTCAGGACACTGACTGTCTAACAACAGGTACCGCTGAGGTCACATGGGATTCCCCAACCGAGACCACAGACCCGGTAAGTGAACCTTCAACTACAGGTGAGACAGAGGAGACTCAACAGGTGGACCAGACTCTGGACCATCACGAGGACCTCCTCTGCGAGCTGACACCTTCAGCGCTCACTGAACACTACCTACCACCGGTAGAAGAAGGTGTGGTGATCCAAGGGTCCCACACCGATGACGCTGTACTGTCCTATGGGACAGGTAATGCGGCATACAGCCAAGCTTTCAGTGAAGTCTTGGTTCAAGGACATCTGAGCCCACAAGGTGACAGTCTACAACACGCTGACAGTCACTTGGACTTCATTGTTACTGATTTTGAGGACCCCTCCTTAAACAAAAGGGGGGCAGACTCACACTTCCTACCACCGGTAGAGGACGGTGTAGAGATCCAAGGATCACACACCGAGAACGCTGTGCTGTCCTCTGGGACAGGTAATTCGGTTATCATCCAAGCTTTCTATGAAACCTTGGTTCAAGAGCATTTGAATCTAGAACTACTCAGAGATGACATAGTTCTTACAGACTCAAAGAGCACCTCTTCATTCATGAAGTGGGAAGACATACATCACAACGACAGAGACACGCCTGCGACGGCGCCGACAGTTGTGACACACCTGCATTACGCAGAAAGAGGTAAACGTACAGAGGTACGTTGGCCGAAACCTATAAGGTTCCTGCACAAGGTTCCCAATAAACTGCGCGAACAGCTTAAACTAAACAATGGCATCCTAACTCGTGCCCATGGACGGACGTCCACACCCGTGCGCGTGGTCCCTCATGACCACAGGGGGGTGATGTTAGGTCATGCCCATGTCAAGGACAAAGATTTCAATAACCCCACAAACGACAAAGATCTCGCAAACTCAAAGACTTCATGGGAAAAGAAGGTCGTCCAAGCACAGGATAGTAAATAAACTAAACAGTTTAAACTATTCTAGTTGCGAAAAGAAACCGTTCCAACTAGAACTTAGAAACGCTAAGCATAAAACCCACAACAAAAACTAACCTTAACAACCGTTTAAATCTGCAGGATTTAATTGACATCGGTTATAAAGCTAAGAACTGTTTTTCTTGTGTGTGACACGTTGGAATCTGACGACCAGAGTGAGTTTGACGTAGTGAAACGTTGTTTTTAGTTGCTTGATTGCTACTTTTGTTGTTATTGAAGTTGTTATTGTTTTCTGAACACTCCCAGCCAAAAGAGGTTTTGATTGTTGATTAGTTGAAGACTTAAATGGATTTTAACTATGCCAACATGCTGTTCATTTTGTTAAAGATCTCAATCTTTGAAGAGTCATAGTAGATTAATACTACTTAAGGTACTATAATCTACACTGATCTCCCAATCATTTAGGTAGAACCGATTCGATCGTTTCTATTCTAGATCTATTCATTTTGATGAGTCTCGCCATAGACTTCAAAATTTATAGGGAATACCAAATCTTGCGTCGTTCGTCTAAAAGACAACAGACATTTAGACCAAACTAGTTTCATTTTTATTTTAGTTTAACCTAAACTAATAATGAATGGAGGAATAGTTTGAATGAAGAGGCCTTCGTTACAGAAGCCCTCCACATTTCTATAGGTATAGATCCCTATTTCTGATTTTTACAGCATTGATCCACCCCTTAATTGGTAATTTTAGCTGATCTAATCCATGATAGCTTACATACCAGGTGCATATAGGTAAGGCTTAATGTAGAATCCCAATCATAAGCCCACCTAAAACCACATAATTGCATGACACATTGAACCAGGGTGGCACCGACTGGAAGCCATCCAGCCTGCAACCTTCGATGTGGGGACCTGCTGATCCAACGTTGGTCTTCAACCTTCATCCAAGGCCGCCTCCTCTGCTTCAATCGAGGGATCCCCTCTACATGCTGATTAAAAACCATTCTTGCTGATGAAATCAATAACCCCCATCGTTGTGGATTTACCGTTGTGGATTATAAGACTTTGTTTCCAAGGGATCACAGACTCAGTTTTCCATGGGTTAACAGACTATGTTTTCCAAAGGATTGAAAGCTTACCGCAAAGGGATTACCTACGAACAGTATGGAATTTCCAAAAACATTATGGGAGTATAATTTTGAACTTTTTTTGACTTTTTTTTTTCTCCACTTGCTGGATTACGTAGAGGTCAGAGACATTCAGTGGTATCCTTTCGTGTTGGAACTCATCTCCAAGGACAGGCGATGATTTCCAAAAAGGGGGACTGTAGGGATACAGCACTCGCATGTCCGTATGGGATGTGGGCCTCTCCACATCTCTCTGAAACTCTCAGTGTTAGACTTTCTTGAAACTCTCAAGGACACTATTTTTGTTACAATTATTTTGAATTAATGGACACCAATTAATCAGATTGAACTTTCTCTTTAATGTGTGTTAATTCAGAATTGATCAACAGTATATTTTTGTCATTTAATGATGATTTTACTAAGCTGGTATATTTTAAATATGCCAAAGTTAAGAGAACATCTCAGAATGATCTTGCTCTAAACTGTCTGCTCTGTGCAGAATAACTGTCTTAAAGTTGACTGAACAATCCGTCGTATTTGTTTGAAGTGTTTTTGGAACGAAGGAAAAGTTCTAGACATAATTTGCTTTCTGTCTCCCGTCCTTTCTAAAAACAATGAATCTGTTCTCAAAACAAATTACATGGCTTGTTCACATGCACCTGCATCTTCTGACGTATGTTTTTCTATGTACTGTCTACCCTATCATCTGTCACTCAAACTCACTCACTTGCAAAGTCACACCCTCTCTAGGGGTACGACAACCAATCAGCAGGAAGTATGTGACTAAGTCACACCCCCTTCTTAAAGGGACACTTCCTGTTGATTCTCTGAGTGCAAAGGGAACCACGAGCTCAACCACAGTGAGTTCTCTGGGAGAATGAAAGATGCATAGACGTCTTTCTCCAAGCTGTTGTACGTCCGGCCATCACTCAAAGGCCCACGTCTTCAGCGAGGCTTAAACAGCACGTCAGCTGTTAGCCATCTGAGGGTCACTGCTCCAAGCTGTGAACACTTTTCCTGGAAGTTATCTTGAAACCAAACCGGAGCTGATAACATCACTCTGGGAGGCCGAAGCAGACCTCACGAGACCGTGGCAAGATGAAAATGTGTCGCCTGTAAAACGTAGCAGGGCATGCGCGTCTGGCTTGACTAATTTACTGGAGTCGAGATAAGAAAATCTTCACAAAGGTAAACGTCGTTTCATCACGGTACGGATGTCCAGCCGAAACCGAACAGAGGATGAGCCACTCTGGTTAAACATCTCAAGATAAGATTCAACCATTTCCTTTCTTTAATCTTCCTCCTTAACTCCTTATGTTTATTTCTAAATGTAAACTGTAAGTTTGTGCCACAGAAATAAGTTAATATAAGACCCATTAACTTGTGTTCTGTTGTCTTATGTTTTAATCTGCTGAAAAGTTAGTTATAAGTTGTGATCGATCAATCTATGTAAATATGTTGTGATTGTAATTTGATGATTTTGTTATTAAATGACTCTGCCTTTGGTAGGTCAACATAATAACGTTTCCTGTCAAGTTACATTACATTCACTGAGCCACAGATTTATTGATTTAATCTGAAAAAGTTGAGAACCCGTATAACTGATGATAAATTTGTGTCAGTCTAAACCTGCTCAAATCTATCATCTAAATTATAGATAAGTCAGCAAACCGACGTATTTATCTATATTATTACACTGCACTGGACTGCGTAAACCACACCACTCTGTTTGTGTGTCGGCACTGCACTAAAACCATAGATATACGGGAGTATCAGATGTGGTATATCTCCATATCCTTCACATATACGGACAATTTCCGGGAATTTCCGTATCGCATCCTCGGAAAATCCAGTTTCCGGATACGAACAGATCCGAACTTTATTGATCCTTAAAAAATCCCAAAATCCGGATACTTTATCTGCTGCAGATCCAGAAATATGTGGCTCTGTTATCCCTCGGGATTACTGCTTACATCTCTTCGGATACTTGCCGCATATATGACGTATGATTGGTTTATATTTACGTATACGTGACATGTCAGTCAGATATTTATGGATTTTTTATCTGTGAAGTATCTGTGAAGTATGCGATTTCTCAGAGATCCAGCAGATCTTTGACGTATCACGTTGAAGATGTCAGTCGTATATTTATCTGTGAAGTATCTGTGAAGTATGCGATTTCTCAGAGATCCAGCAGATCTTTGACGTATCACGTTGAAGATGTCAGTCGTATATTTATCTGTGAAGTATCTGTGAAGTATGCGATTTCTCAGAGATCCAGCAGATCTTTCACGTATCACGTTGAAGATGTCAGTCGTATATTTATGGATTTTTATCTGTGAAGTATCTGTGAAGTATGCGATTTCTCAGAGATCCAGCAGATCTTTGACGTATCACGTTGAAGATGTCAGTCGTATATTTAAAATTAGCTCTTTTTTTATTACTCATTTGACTTACTGTTAGTGTTAACTTAAGATAACTTACCGAAACCCGTCTGAGCGCGCCGCAATGTGCTGCTCCTTTTAGCATTAGACCTCCCGAATCCGATGCTAATGTTAGCTTGTTCCTCTTCCGGTATTTGCCAGCTCCGCTCGTTGCACGCGGCGATTTTGGGAGTTATCGCTGTTCCAGTCAAGACAACACAAAGTTCACCAAGTGTCTCCCGTAAATTAATCCATAAGGAGAAGGTCCTCGCTGCTGTGAGGCTGCTGGGACGCTGCAACGAGGCTGTACAATTGAAGCTCCGCTCCATCCGCCAGAAGCAGTGTCCCGTTGCCGCCGGTCCCTATGCCGGGAGTCCGCTCGTTTAATTTTTGCCGGCTGCGCGTTGGGAGCGATCGCAAATACACTAAAAATTGAACTAAAACATAAAAATAACAATTATACTTTATTTATAAAGCCATTTAAAAAAAACACAGCTGCAACAAAGTGCTGTACACATGAAATTAAGAACATATAAACAAAAGATGAGATGAAATCATGAAAAACAACAGTCATGTGTTTAATACAGAAGTGGGTTGAGCCTAACCAGGGGTTGCTAGGTGAGGGGCTGGACTCAGGTTTGAGGTGATTGGCTGCGGGTTGTGACGTCAATAACCGCAGGAAGTGTGAATCCAGGTGTATTTATCAAAAATAAATAAATCTACTTAGAGTAAATAAACCACTGGGTGCATTTTTTTGGCCTTAGGACTGTTTTTTTATGAAGTAAATACCCAAAGTTGAGTAAAAAAACATTAAAAAGTGAATTTTGCATCTGTGGTCCCCTTTAAATATCCCTTCTTCATCCCAGAGCTGGACTTTTATTTTGTTTTTTTGCCAAAAGTCAAGTGATCGCTTCATCCTTCACTCACAGGAATGAGGAAATTGATTTGTCACGACTCACGAGCGAATTAAATCATGTCCAAAGTGGCTGGTGAAGCTCTGCTGATTGCAGGGTCTTTTTGTGTTGTTGGACGAGTGATTCATGGTTTTATTATATTTTTTAAACCGTTATATTAACATATAAACACAGAACTTCGGAGCGCAGAGACAGGACATGTAGTGGGGGCGGAGCATTCCAGACATACCAGACCTGCACTGACAGAAAGAGGAAGTCACGAGCGAATTAAATCATGTCCAACGTTGCTTCGTGAAGCTCTGATGATTTCTGATGGTTTTTGTGTTGTTGGACAAGTGCTCTATGGTTTTATTATATTTTTAAAATGTTTTATTAACATATAATCACAGAATATTGAAGCGCTCCGAGCGGACACACAGCAGGGGGCGGAGCTGCAGAACTCAAGTCCAACAGAGAACGGACTGTGGCTCCCCCTCAGAGTCATATATGGCTCTGAGGGGAGGGAGCAGAATGCTTTCACCTGCTGGAAATTTTTCTAAGTCCCAGGGTACTGCAGAAACTACATAGTTCACCTTTAATTCTAATGTAAATCAAAATATTTTTACAAAATTTAAATTAAACTGTAATTCTAATGTAAATCAAAATATTTTTACAAAATTTAAATTAAACTGTAATTCACAAAGACAATAACGATCTAGCTAAATTAAAAACATAAAAACTCAAACATCTAAATCAAATCAAACAACAACTTAAGTACTGTAGATTTATTAACAATTTCCATATTCTTTCAAGAAACTCGTCTTTATCAGTCTCTTAAATGTATACAGTGATCTGGCATTTTTAACGTTATCATCCAAACCATTCCACAATCCTATTTCCTGAATTATTGTGGATCGTTCCTTCAAACTAGTACTAAAATAAGGCCTCACAAACATCTCAATTCCTTTAAGAAAATATACACTCTCTCTTTTAACAAAATTCGTCCTGAATGAGATTGTTAAAAAGAGAACTCTACGTCTTCTTCTGAAATAAACTAATTTCACTGTACAGTATAGAAATGGCCACTTGATGGTATTAAACAACATTTTGCTGTGAGTATTTTTCTGTTATATCTGTATCAATACGTTTTTGTTTTCAGCCGATGGACTTGTTAAGCTGCAGCGATGAAGCCAATCCTGTGCCTGGAGAGCTGGACGAGGTTGCTGTGACGATGATACAGTCTGCATTCAGGGGACATCTGGCTCGGTGTCGTTTTGCAGTAAAGAGGTTCCTCATTTATACATCAAACAGAATAAATACTGTACAGGGTTTCTGTAAATGTCAGTCAGGTAAATGTGATACTTTGTAAGATGTTTTCAAGACCGTTATGATTCAAATTGAAGGCATACCTGTACATGAATCATGACCAATAACGAGTTGTAAAATTTATTTCAAAGTATCAACTTTTATTCTAATTCAGTCCAAATCGTTCAGAAACGTACAATAAATCAGTTGCCAGTTTCAGGAGCAGAGCAACCAAATTCTTTTGAGCAGAACGCACTTCCAACAGGACTGCCGCTGGAAGAACATGAATAAACAAAAGACACAACTAAATGTATTTTATCACCCAAAATGGAACATTTGGACGTATTTAATAGGCTATAAAATGTTTTAAGACTCTGCAGAAACCCTGTAAATAGATGGAGTTAAAGTATAACATTTATTCAGCGGTCCTTGTGTTTGTGTTTTAGCTCAGGGTTTGCTGTGCCTTCTCCAGTAGAAAACAGTCAACCTACTCTGGTTTCGAGAAGGGCTGGCCTGACACACACTCACAAAGGTAAGGCTCACATTTTTTGTATTACCGGTACATACGGTAAACAACTAGAGATATTACATTTCCTGCAAAAATGCAGTGTGAATGCTTATTGTAGAAGAACTTGCTGAGAAACAGCTGAAATGAGCTGAAATGAGCTAAAAAAAAAATGCTGAAATGGAAGACAAGCCTAAATTACTAGAAAAAAGCAGAAAGAACACATTTGCTGAAATAGATTTAAATAATCAGAAATTAGCAGATAATTAGGAAAGTAGCTAAAAAAAATGCTGAAATTAGCAAAAGAAAAGCTAAAAAGTAACTGAAAGGCAGAAATAAGCTCAAACTACCGGTACCAGAATAAAGTGAAAAGAGCTGAAATTAGCTAAAAATGTGGAATCAGCTGAAAAGCTACCGGTATATCTAGCGTAAAAAACAGCTAGATAGTAGCTGAAACAGCAGATAGCTGAAACTAGCATAATTAAGCTGAAAGGAGCATAACAAGCTGAAATTAGCTGAAAGAATTTAAAGGGGACCACAGATGCAAAATTCACTTTTTAATGTTTTTTTACTCAACTTTGGGTATGTACTTCATAAAAAAACAGTCCTAGGGCCAAAAAAATGCACCCAGTGGTTTATTTACTCTAAGTATATTTATTTATCTTTGATAGAAACGCTTTGTTTTCAAATCCTCGCGCTTGTGATGTCACAAGCGCCAGGACAACCCACCTCAAACTTGAGTCCAGCCCCTCACCTAGCAACCCCTGGTTAGGCTCAACCCACTTCAGTATAAAAGACATGACGGTTGTTTTTCCTGATTTCATCTCATCTTTTGTTTAAATGTTCTTAATTTCATGTGTACAGCACTTTGTTGCAGCTGTGGTTGTTTTAAATGGCTTTATAAATAAAGTATAATTGTTATATTTGTTTGCTGACATTATAGTAAAAGTGTGTTTGAGCTGAACTTTTCTTTTAAAAATGAACATAATTGTCAAATAGCTGATAGGTTCGCTTTGACCGGTCTTCGTGTGCGTGGGCTGCTAAAACCTTCATCT
>JBBPBX010050938.1:0-22045 GCA_038048925.1 Garcialebias charrua | reverse complement strand
TAAACCAATTTTTGGCTGAGATATGACCGTTTTCATTTATTCTGACTGAAAATATTGAACACTACTATTTTCAGCCGCTAGATGGCACTCGAGTAGAATGGCATGTCATTGTGTCATGCAATAGGTAAAAGTGGCTATTAATGACGCAATCGGCTTGCCACAGAATGACACCTTTGTTTTGCTCGCTTGGAGCAATCGTCAAATCAGCTTCATTTCGCTGTGCTGCCCCGGCGAAATGCAGCGGATTTGACAAATAAAGTGCATTTATTAAGTAAAAGTTCAACTGAGACACACCTTTAAGCCCCCAGTATACTCCTGCGTAGGTCCATACGCAGAGGTATGCACGTACGTAGAGGTTTCAACCTGTCAATCAATTCAGTAGGCGTGTCAGCAAATGACCAATCGGCGACCTCAATTTGTCCCGTAGGTAAACTATCCTCGTCTGTGGAGCTGCGCTGCAGCCGCTCAGGGTGGATACTCGAGTACGATGTCTGAACCCTCTTTGTACAGTACTGTACACGCGTACGTACGGGTGGAAGGACCTACGAGGAAGTATACTGGGGGCTTTACTATAATTTCGAACAAACAAAATTGTTTTTAAATGTTAATCTCGTTAAATTCTTGTTAAAAGTCCTTCTGTGCACACTCCCGTGACCAACATTTGATAGCCAATCGATTTTGGCACAACACCGGCCCACATTTCCGGGTTGTCTGCGGTGACGTGCAATAGGTGAGACTTGGGGTGGCCGTGGCACATTGGTAGTGGCAGCCGACCCCCGATCGGAAGGTTGGAGGCTCGAATCCCGAATTCCCACACCATGTGTCGTTGTGTCCCTGGGCAAGACACTTAACCCCGAGTTGCTACCGGTAGGACTGGCTGGCGCCTTGCATGGCAGACTACCGCTATCGGTGTATGAATGGGTGTATGAATGGGTGGATGGCTGGTACTGTGAAGTGCTTTGGGGCCCCTCATAGGGGGCTGGAAGGCGCTATATAAGTAAGCTCCATTTACCATTATACAGTGAAGCGACATATTTATGAATTTTTTCCACTTTATTAGACATATTTGGACTGTGTGACAGCTGTCCTTACTGTCACACAGAGATCTGAATGGTAATCGTTTTCTGTTCGTCCTTAACAGTTTAGATATTGATTGGCGAATAGTTTAGATTTTCATTGTTAAAATTATTTTCATTAGTCTGACTCTTTAGTTAACTAGTTGCAGTGCACACATTTAGTTAATTTTATCTGTCAGTTCTTTATATTTTTGTTAAATGCAATAAATTAATGTTATTTGTTTTGAGTTACGTTTCTTTTGGAGCTGCTGCTGCAGTCACTCAGAAGAGCTCCAGCTAATTGATGTCCTTATATGGCTGGCAAACCTCTTAAGCGGGTCATTCCATTTGTTTGCCAGGGGAAGGGGAAATTTGGTTCTCTTTAGTTTAATTTTACCATCTCTTTAATGTTTCTTCTTTTGGCAGTTTAGTTCTAATAGTATTTATTTAATTTAAAGATTTAGCATTGTGTTGACCAGTACAGTATTTAAGTTCTTGTATGTTTAATTACCCCTTGTGTGTCAGCAGTGGTCTGATCAGCCACTATTTAAGTTCCCCTTATGTCTTGTTAGGTCAGTTTTGAGCTTGAGTTCTTTGTGCTACAACCTGAGTTATAGTTTATGTTGACCTCAGGTTTGGGCCCAATTCACCATTTTTGGACTTTTTGATTTGGAATCCATTCAGTGTCTCTCTGGTTGGTCTGTGTAAACACCCTCAAAGACTGATACTACTTATAGGACGGTGCGACGTGTACGGCGGAAAATACGGTATATGAAAAGTCCCAAGTTATATTTTAGTTTGTTCAAATAAGACTAAACTATATTTACAACTGCTCTAAGTTACAGTTGTTAGAAATAAAGACAAGATTGAAAAGGGATCAACTTCCCCCATGCACATCTGAAGGACTTGCTGAATTATCTTTACACTAAAAACAAGAAAGATGTTTTAGCTTTGATTTAACTGTCGGCTCATTCAGAAAGAGAAATGTAAAACATGTCACTGTTTTCCTTCAAGGCTGAATCTTTAGGTACTTTGTAACAAGCAGCCTGTTGGAAACTCAGATCGGCCTTAATTTCTTTATCCTTTCATCAATTCAATTCAATTCAATAATAATTTATTAATCCCAAAGGGAAATTAAACGTTGTAACTCATTATCCTCATTTCATTAAGATAGATGCTGATGGCTGTAGGCAGGAAGGATTTCTTGTAAAGGTCCGTCCCACAGCGGATCTAAAGAAACTGGCTGCAGATGCTGTCTGATCCGTCCACCCAGACTCGGCTGGCCTTCAGTTACCCCAGGCTGCAGGACCACCTGAATGCCAGGAAGAACTCCTTCCAGAACGATGGCCACTCCTCCCAGCAGCCTGCTGAGCTCCTCTTCGCTGCAGACAACCAGCTGCAGGTGCCAGGGAACGATCCCGGTCCTTCTGCTGTCACGAGCCACGTTTCTTGCCAGTTCCAGGATCTCCTTATGAGATCTTAGGATCTCAGTGGTCAGGCACTTAATCACAGTTTGCAGGTAGACGGGAATGCATACACGGAGCCTCCTTTTCAACTCATAAATGAGGAATGGTTCAGTGTCGGGCACCACCAAAGCAGCAGGCAATCAAGAACAACGGAGGTAACTGCATGGCACCAATGGAAGCAAAAACTGAGGCATTTCACAAAAAAACATTTTCTTAATTGAATGGTGCAAAAACAAGTTTGCTATGTAGTCGTGGCTCCTCCTCCTTATATAAAGATAAAAACTGGGCTGACTCGCACGGCTCGAACAAAAGCAGACATTAAAAACTAAAAACCTTCCAGACTGGAGGACAAAAGGTGTTTAACAACGTGAATGTGTTAAACAGCAAAGTGTAAATCGATATTAAACATCCAAAGTAGAAACGTGCACAGTGAGTCAAACAGGCTGCAGTCTGAACAGTGACAGGTTGTGAAACTCACTCCTCTCCAAAGAGGCCGTGGTAATAACCGAAGTAGATCAGAGACTGGTCGTTGAGATCCAAGCTGCTGAGACCGTTTCCCACTGCAAAGCCCTGAAAAGAAGCCAACGTTCCAAAATAAACTCGAGGATGTTTCTGTCAAGAAGCCAACAGGACACTCAGCAACAAACGTCACCTTGAAGTTGATCTCAGCCCGTCCGGTGGCCACGCGTAGGCTCAGCATCGGTGCATAAAATCCTCCATAACTTTCCCCAAAAATGAAGAACTCGTTCTCCGTGAAGTTTGGGAACTTCACAAAGAAACTCTGGAGGGCTCTGTAGTTATCATCAGCCACCTGAAACGGGAGCAGTCACTGTGGTTTCTAGTGTTGTAGTACAGTATTTTCTGGACTATAAGTCGCACCTTTATATAAGTCGCTTTGTCCAATTATTGTCTATAAATTGGAAAAATCCATAAACAGGTCGCACCTTTATATAAGTCTCATCTATTATGCGTCACCGCTACGCGACGCGTCATTTGCCCTGCTGAAAATGACGACCACAGAAGCGTGCACGGAAGGACTTTTAACAAGATTAACACGGTAAAAACAATTATTTGTCTGCTGAAAATTATAGCAAACGTGTGTCTTAGCTTAACCGTTCCTTAATAAATTCACGTAATGGTCAAATCTGCTGGATTTAAATTTCTTCGCTTTGAAAAAGTACAAGGAAAAACAACAAAGCTAACCGCAACACATTTACGTAAATAAAACATCTAATTTTATCTCAAATAACTCCAACAACTAACAGTTTGTAAATGTACATCTAGTGATTACTTTCTGTAAGTTTGATCAAAATCTGTCCTGTGGTTCTTGACCTATTTTGCTAACAAACACTGAGCTAACAGCGAAGTAGCTAGTTCATACTAGGGGTGGGCGTATCGATTCTAGTATTGATACTATCGATACCAAGGTGGTACTTGGTATCGAATCGATACTAGCGCTGTGGAATCGGTGCTTTGTTGTCGCGCTCTCACGCTCGCTCGCTCCGTCACACACGCAAACTGTGCCCCTCCCCCTGCTGTAGGTAGGTATTTGAGAGCGCGCAGTAGGCTAGCTGCAGTAGGCTAGCAGTAGGCGCAGTAGGCTAGCAGAAGCAGCAGAGATGGCAGAGAGAAAGAGAAGCGCTGTGTGGATGTTATTCACTGCAGTGGATAAGGAAACGGCCACATGTGATGTGTGCAGGAAACTTATTCGCCATTGTGGTAACACCACTAACCTCCATAAACACATAAAAACAATTCATCCTGGGGAAATGTCGGGCCTGCAAAAGTATCGGAAATGGTATCAAAGTCTGCGATTCTAGCACAGTATTTACTTGGTATCGGATCGATTCCAGAATTCTCAGTATCGCCCACCCCTAGTTCATACCTCCAGAGCAGGAGGCCGGGCTGCGACAGAGTGAGTCCGTCCTGAGGAGGCTCTCGTCAGACACATGAGGTGGGAACGGTTGGTGTACCCTAACGGACAAAGGTGGTACTGCACCCCTAGCGGCCGAAAGTGGTACTGCACCATTTTTTCCAGAATGGAAAAACGGTCATATCTGAGCCAAAAATTGGTCTAAAAATATGGGAAAAAATCCATAAACAAGTCTCACCTCTCTATAAGTCGCAGGGCATGCAAATTAGGCAAAAAGGTGCGACTCATAGTGCGGAAAATACGGTACTCGAGACTGGTCTTGGTCTTAAGACCGGTCTCAAGACCACTTTTTGATGGTCTCGGTCTCGGACATTGAGGACTCGAGACCACAACTGTGGAAATATCATTAAACTGCCAGAATATATTCCAGTTTATTTGTCAACATCTTTGTTTTTATTGGATGCAAAATGTACTGGTTCAAATCCGAGCGATAACGTGAGTCATTGGTAAATACGTGTTTTGTTACCGCTGTCAACCTCACCCACTTTCACTCGCACGTATCACTCTGTGGCCAGATTGGGCAGTTTACTGCCAATTGGGCAGGTTTCATTCTGATTTTGCTGGGAACTCTGGGAAGATTTTTGTTGGATTGTTACATTTTGCCACATATTGTTAAATTACCTCGGCTTGTACTGATGTGCGTTCATGTTCAAACAGTAAATATACTGTAACAATATATTACTTGGGTGGATTTTTGCGTGATGTGGCAGTTTTTAACAAATTTTTGGGCTGGAAAACCTCCAACTATCTGGCAACACCGAAAGAAAGTGAGAAGTGATTGTCTGTGTGCAGGAGAAGATGTCTGCCAAATCATCAGTTATAAATCACAAAGAATATATTTGTAACTAATGCAACTTATGGTTATCCTTGGTCTTGAGTTTGGACTTTTGAAGAGTGTTTTGTCACTGTAATTTTTTTAAAGGCATGTGATGAAACCGCTTCCAATTTAACAGTTGTGCCATTTTATTGTTGAATCACATGAAGTTAGACCACTGAATGTCTGATTTTTTTGTTGTGTAGCTTTGAAATTTGTATAATAATAATAATAATAATAATGTGTTTGTCTGTCATCTGCGTATGTTTCCCATACACAGACGAAATTCGTCTCTGCATTTAACCCAACCACCCCAGGTGGTGCAGTGAGCAGCCAGAGGGCGCTCGGGGAGCTGTAGAATTAGGTGTGCACTCATAGACACCCCAAGATGTGTAGTGGCCGGGACGCGAACCCGCGTCCTTCGGGTCCTAAGTCAAACGCCCTAACCACTACACCATCTTGGCTCCTCATATAAAAGCTGATATATTCATTCAAAAGCAAACTTAAAGTTGCAGTATGCAACTTTTATAAAAATATATTTTATAATAAAATTTTATATTTCATTTGAGGTGTCGGTCTCGACTTGGTCTCGGTTCAGGCGGTCTTGAACACAACACTAGTGGTTTCTAGTTGTTTGACGTCTCTGATTCATTACGAGCTCATTTATTCCATGAAGAACTGACCTTATCATCATTGGTTTTATACTCCTGGTCATCGGAGTAGGAGTAACCCACTCCTGCAGGAGACTCCAGGTACAGCATGTTGGCAATTTTATTCCAGCTCAGTGGATTCTCATACAGAGTAGCCCCATCGTTATCCACCTGAAAAAATAAATAATAATAAAAAAGTAAAGTCAGCGTTATAAGGCTTTATTTTAAACGTGTTTGTTTTCAGGTAAGGATGCTCACATGAAACGGTCCATTTTCTGACAAGAACCCGTCCAAAGAGCTGCAGCCGGGACCCCCGTTCAACCAGAGCACCACGGGGTCTTTGGTCGGGTCCCCCTGAGAGGTCACAAACCTGCAGGAGATCGTTGGAGGTAATCATCATGATGCAAGCACAAACTACGACTTCCTCTGACTCACTGCTTTTTAATCAGCGTTTCTTAAAGTAACGCTGGTCTTTACGTGCACGATGTGCTGCGCACACACAAATATTCAGTAGATCCGAGTTCACTGAACTCTCCTAGGACCTTTGACCCTTGCTTCTACCTTAGTGTGCAAGATTGTGGGAGGTAGGGGTGCTGAGGGTGCTGCAACACCCCCTGACAAATGCAGGAGGACATTTAAGTCCAAATACATGATGTATAAGACATATTTCATGAGTTTCAGATGTTTTTTTTTTTTCAGCTTCTCCCTGCGTTAGGGGTCGCCACAGCGAACTAGTCGCATGAAGATTTACCATACCATACCATTTTATTTATAAAGCACTTTAAACAGGAACAAGTCCACACCAAAGTGCTGGACAAACAAACACGCAACAGGCAACACAGACAATGAAGTACAACACGAAAAACATAAAAACATTGCAGATCATAAATCAAACGATCCAATACAAATCAGCTGGCATTGAAAGCGATGGAGTAGTAGTGAGTTTTTAACCGGGATTTGAAAACCGAGAGGGAGGGGGCCTGTTTGATGAGCAGCGGTAACTCGTTCCAGAGTCTTGGGCCTGCTACAGAGAACGCCCTGTCACCCCTGCGCTTAAGGCGAGTTTCTGGAACTATTAAGAGTACCTGATCCTCTGACCTCAAAGCACGTGGAGGGACATATGGGTGTATCAGATCCGAGAGATAGGCGGGGGCGAGACTGTTCAGCGATTTGTAGACATACATGAGAATTTTGAATTGGATTCGAAGATGAACCGGTAGCCAGTGAAGGGAGGCCAAGACTGGTGTAATGTGCTCTCTTTTGCGTGTGCTGGTTAAAAATCGGGCAGCTGCGTTCTGAACCAGTTGTAATCGTGCAATGGTGGCTTGACTGACGCCAAACAGAAGTGAATTGCAGTAATCAAGCCTAGATGTAATGAATGCGTGAATCACTGTCTCCAGGTGCTTTTTGGATAATATGGGCTTCAGCTTAGACAGACGCCTCAGCTGGAAAAAACAGGATTTGACGATCATGTTTACATGACTGTTGAGTTTCATGGAAGGATACATTATCACTCCCAGATTTGTGACAGATCCCTGACACAACCACAGACCACCGAGCTACCACAGCCCTCTGTGTGGAGCAGAGAGCTGATATCTAGGGTTCCCGGGGGAGCAGATGGTGTGGGTTAAGGGCCTTGCTCAAGGGCCCAGAGTGGGGCAGATGAGGGTGGAGACATGTGTGACTGCTTCACTTATCCCACCCACATTTTTTTAATGTTGTCGGTACCGGGGCTTGAACCGGCGACCTTCCGATCACAAGCTCACCGTTTAACCTCTGCGCCACCACTCCCAGCTGTGTTTAAACTCTAATATTTTGATATAATTTTGTAAATCTGGTACAAAAACCAGCACTGTTCATGTCTTTGCAAAGTTTTAAAGCAGGTTAAAAACCACAACAACGTGGGGAGAGCTGCATCCGGTCAGGATTGCATTTTTAGCCCCATCTGTCCAAAACCTACAACATATTTTTATATCAGTTGAGATAAGTTTGTGTTTAGGGTCGTACAAATGAACACACGCTCACAGAACCCCCCTCATTGAAGTGTTTCTAAACTTCTAGAGAAAATAGTCGAGTCCCAGTTGAAGTGCTTCCTGGAGGATCACGCTATCCCCAAGTTATTCCAGTCTGGCTTCAAACCTCTACACAACACTGAAGCTGCCCTACTGAAGGTTTTTAACGACATTTTCTTATCCACAGACACTGGTGACTCTGTGCTGCTTGACCTTACATCCGCTTTCTACACCATCGACCATGAGATTCTCATTGCTAGGTTGGAGCAGTGGGTGGGCATTACAGGGTCAGCCCTCAATTGGTTCAGATCATACCTCTCTGACAGATCCTTTTGTTTCCATCAACGATTTTAGTTTTGCAGTGGCAACACTTAAATGGGGGGTTCCGCAGGGGTCCATCCTGGGTCCTCTCCTATTCTCCTTATACCTGCTGCCACTTGGTGCTATTTTCCGGAAACACAACATACCTTTCCACTTCTACGCCGATGACTGTCAAATTTACTTCCCCCTAAGACACAATGGTACATGCTCTATTCAACCTCTGCTCGACTGCCTGGCTGACATCAGGGACTGGATGGCTTTAAATTTCTTAAGTTTCAATGATAAGAAGTCTGAAGCCATATTGTTCCTTCCCAATGACACAATCTCGAACCACTGCATTGACCTTTCTGCTCTAGCCCTGTCTGAAAAACAAAAAGTCACAAATCTGGGAGTGATAATGGATCCTTCCATGAAACTCAACAGTCATGTAAATATGATTGTTAAATCCTGTTTTTTCCAGCTGAGGCGACTGTCTAAGCTGAAGCCCATATTATCAAAAAATAACCTGGAGACAGTGATTCACACATTTATTACATCTAGGCTTGATTACTGCAATTCACTCCTGTTTGGTATCAGTCAGACCACCATTGCACGACTACAACTGGTTCAGAACGCAGCAGCCTGATTTTTAACCAGTACAGGCAAAAGAGAGCACATTACACCAGTCTTGGCCTCCCTGCACTGGCTACTGGTTCATCTTTGAATCCAGTTCAAAATTCTCTTCTAGGTCTACAAATCGCTGAACAGTCTCACCCCTGCCTATCTCTCTGATTTGATACACCCATATGTCCCACCACGTGCTTTGAGGTCAGCGGACCAGGTACTTCTCACAGTTCCAGGAACTCGCCTTAAACGCAGAGGTGACGGGGCCTTCTCTGTAGCAGGACCAAGACTCTGGAACGAGTTACCTCTGCTTGTCAGACAGACCCCCTCCCTCTCGGTTTTCAAATCCCGTTTAAAGACTCACTACTATTCTGTTACTTTCAACACCAGCTGATCTGTTTGGGCGTTTTATTTATAATCTGCAATGTTTTTATGTCTTTTTTTGTACTTCATTGTGTGTGTTGCCTGTTGTTTGTGAAGCACTTTGGTTGGCCTTGTCGCTGTTTAAAGTGCTCTAATAAAATGGTATGGTATGGAATGTTCCCATGACTATGTTGGTGTAAAACAGGTGCTTTAATTTAGAAATTATTCACAAACTTCGAGTCACCCAAGACTGACACAGTTTCTAATCCACGTCTGGTTTATGCTCCAACACACCTGATCCAAAGGATGTCAGGCTGTTGTCACGTGTCAATTAAAACCAGGTTGAAGCAGGTGAACAGAGGTCAGAACCGCCAGACTGCGGTAAAGTTAGTTTTACGTTGGAAGTTGGATATTCGAGCTCCGTGTCTTCAGGGGTACGTTGCTCTCGTCAGTCCGCTTCATGGAGTCTGATTTCGGGCAGCTGCGCTTAGTCTGCCCCTTCTCAGGCACGTCATGGTTTGCTTAGGGACCGTCAACAAATGTTCGACCGCATTCACTCTTCACAAACAAAAAATAATATATTTTACACGATTGACCCAACCGCACAAATCTTACATCAAACTACTCTCCAAGACCAGGCCTACGAGGTACAGCTGTTTATTTATCATTTTTATGCATTTTGTAATTTTTAACAATTAATTAATTCAGAAATCACAGTTTTTGCTCAATACCGTTCAGGTCTTTTGACCCACCCGCACCAAACTTACGTCAAACTACTCTCCAAGACCAGGCCTATGAGGTACAGCTGTTCTTTTATCATTTTTATGCATTTTGTAATTTTTAACAATTAATTTATTCAGAAATCACTGTTTTTGCTCAATACCGTTCAGGTCTTTTGACCCACCCGCACCAAACTTACGTCAAACTACTCTCCAAGACCAGGCCTATGAGGTACAGCTGTTCTTTTATCATTTTTATGCATTTTTTAATTTTTAACAATTAATTAATTCAGAAATCACTGTTTTTGCTCAATACCGTTCAGGTCTTTTGACCCACCCGCACCAAACTTACGTCAAACTACTCTCCAAGACCAGGCCTATGAGGTACAGCTGTTCTTTTATCATTTTTATGCATTTTTTAATTTTTAACAATTAATTAATTCAGAAATCACTGTTTTGCTCAATAGCGTTCAGGTCTTTTGACCCACCCGCACCAAACTTACGTCAAACTACTCTCCAAGACCATGCCTATGAGGTACAGCTGTTCTTTTATCATTTTTATGCATTTTGTAATTTTTAACAATTAATTAATTCAGAAATCACTGTTTTTGCTCAATAGCGTTCAGGTCTTTTGACCCACCCGCACCAAACTTACGTCAAACTACTCTCCAAGACCAGGCCTATGAGGTACAGCTGTTCTTTTATCATTTTTATGCATTTTTTAATTTTTAACAATTAATTAATTCAGAAATCACTGTTTTTGCTCAATACCGTTCAGGTCTTTTGACCCACCCGCACCAAACTTACGTCAAACTACTCTCCAAGACCAGGCCTATGAGGTACAGCTGTTATTTTATCATTTTTATGCATTTTTTAATTTTTAACAATTAATTAATTCAGAAATCACTGTTTTGCTCAATAGCGTTCAGGTCTTTTGACCCACCCGCACCAAACTTACGTCAAACTACTCTCCAAGACCAGGCCTATGAGGTACAGCTGTTCTTTTATCATTTTTATGCATTTTGTAATTTTTAACAATTAATTTATTCAGAAATCACTGTTTTGCTCAATAGCGTTCAGGTCTTTTGACCCACCCGCACCAAACTTACGTCAAACTACTCTCCAAGACCATGCCTATGAGGTACAGCTATTTATTTATCATTTTTATGCATTTTGTAATTTTTAACAATTAATTAATTCAGAAATCACTGTTTTTGCTCAATACCGTTCAGGTCTTTTGACCCACCCACACCAAACTTACGTCAAACTACTCTCCAAGACCAGGCCTATGAGGTACAGCTGTTATTTTATCATTTTTATGCATTTTTTAATTTTTAACAATTAATTAATTCAGAAATCACTGTTTTGCTCAATAGCGTTCAGGTCTTTTGACCCACCCGCACCAAACTTACGTCAAACTACTCTCCAAGACCAGGCCTATGAGGTACAGCTGTTCTTTTATCATTTTTATGCATTTTTTAATTTTTAACAATTAATTAATTCAGAAATCACTGTTTTTGCTCAATACCGTTCAGGTCTTTTGACCCACCCGCACCAAACTTACGTCAAACTACTCTCCAAGACCAGGCCTACGAGGTACAGCTATTTATTTATCATTTTTATGCATTTTGTAATTTTTAACAATTAATTAATTCAGAAATCACTGTTTTGCTCAATAGCGTTCAGGTCTTTTGACCCACCCGCACCAAACTTACGTCAAACTACTCTCCAAGACCAGGCCTATGAGGTACAGCTGTTCTTTTATCATTTTTATGCATTTTGTAATTTTTAACAATTAATTTATTCAGAAATCACTGTTTTGCTCAATAGCGTTCAGGTCTTTTGACCCACCCGCACCAAACTTACGTCAAACTACTCTCCAAGACCATGCCTATGAGGTACAGCTATTTATTTATCATTTTTATGCATTTTGTAATTTTTAACAATTAATTAATTCAGAAATCACTGTTTTTGCTCAATACCGTTCAGGTCTTTTGACCCACCCACACCAAACTTACGTCAAACTACTCTCCAAGACCAGGCCTATGAGGTACAGCTGTTATTTTATCATTTTTATGCATTTTTTAATTTTTAACAATTAATTAATTCAGAAATCACTGTTTTGCTCAATAGCGTTCAGGTCTTTTGACCCACCCGCACCAAACTTACGTCAAACTACTCTCCAAGACCAGGCCTATGAGGTACAGCTGTTCTTTTATCATTTTTATGCATTTTTTAATTTTTAACAATTAATTAATTCAGAAATCACTGTTTTTGCTCAATAGCGTTCAGGTCTTTTGACCCACCCGCACCAAACTTACGTCAAACTACTCTCCAAGACCAGGCCTACGAGGTACAGCTATTTATTTATCATTTTTATGCATTTTGTAATTTTTAACAATTAATTTATTCAGAAATCACTGTTTTGCTCAATAGCGTTCAGGTCTTTTGACCCACCCGCACCAAACTTACGTCAAACTACTCTCCAAGACCAGGCCTATGAGGTACAGCTGTTCTTTTATCATTTTTATGCATTTTGTAATTTTTAACAATTAATTTATTCAGAAATCACTGTTTTGCTCAATAGCGTTCAGGTCTTTTGACCCACCCGCACCAAACTTACGTCAAACTACTCTCCAAGACCATGCCTATGAGGTACAGCTATTTATTTATCATTTTTATGCATTTTGTAATTTTTAACAATTAATTAATTCAGAAATCACTGTTTTTGCTCAATAGCGTTCAGGTCTTTTGACCCACCCGCACCAAACTTACGTCAAACTACTCTCCAAGACCAGGCCTATGAGGTACAGCTGTTATTTTATCATTTTTATGCATTTTTTAATTTTTAACAATTAATTAATTCAGAAATCACTGTTTTGCTCAATAGCGTTCAGGTCTTTTGACCCACCCGCACCAAACTTACGTCAAACTACTCTCCAAGACCAGGCCTATGAGGTACAGCTGTTCTTTTATCATTTTTATGCATTTTTTAATTTTTAACAATTAATTAATTCAGAAATCACTGTTTTTGCTCAATAGCGTTCAGGTCTTTTGACCCACCCGCACCAAACTTACGTCAAACTACTCTCCAAGACCATGCCTATGAGGTACAGCTGTTCTTTTATCATTTTTATGCATTTTGTAATTTTTAACAATTAATTTATTCAGAAATCACTGTTTTTGCTCAATACCGTTCAGGTCTTTTGACCCACCCGCACCAAACTTACGTCAAACTACTCTCCAAGACCAGGCCTATGAGGTACAGCTGTTCTTTTATCATTTTTATGCATTTTTTAATTTTTAACAATTAATTAATTCAGAAATCACTGTTTTGCTCAATAGCGTTCAGGTCTTTTGACCCACCCGCACCAAACTTACGTCAAACTACTCTCCAAGACCAGGCCTATGAGGTACAGCTGTTCTTTTATCATTTTTATGCATTTTTTAATTTTTAACAATTAATTAATTCAGAAATCACTGTTTTTGCTCAATAGCGTTCAGGTCTTTTGACCCACCCGCACCAAACTTACGTCAAACTACTCTCCAAGACCAGGCCTACGAGGTACAGCTATTTATTTATCATTTTTATGCATTTTGTAATTTTTAACAATTAATTAATTCAGAAATCACTGTTTTGCTCAATAGCGTTCAGGTCTTTTGACCCACCCGCACCAAACTTACGTCAAACTACTCTCCAAGACCAGGCCTATGAGGTACAGCTGTTCTTTTATCATTTTTATGCATTTTTTAATTTTTAACAATTAATTTATTCAGAAATCACTGTTTTTGCTCAATACCGTTCAGGTCTTTTGACCCACCCGCACCAAACTTACGTCAAACTACTCTCCAAGACCAGGCCTATGAGGTACAGCTGTTCTTTTATCATTTTTATGCATTTTTTAATTTTTAACAATTAATTAATTCAGAAATCACTGTTTTTGCTCAATACCGTTCAGGTCTTTTGACCCACCCGCACCAAACTTACGTCAAACTACTCTCCAAGACCAGGCCTATGAGGTACAGCTGTTCTTTTATCATTTTTATGCATTTTTTAATTTTTAACAATTAATTAATTCAGAAATCACTGTTTTTGCTCAATAGCGTTCAGGTCTTTTGACCCACCCGCACCAAACTTACGTCAAACTACTCTCCAAGACCAGGCCTACGAGGTACAGCTATTTATTTATCATTTTTATGCATTTTGTAATTTTTAACAATTAATTAATTCAGAAATCACTGTTTTGCTCAATAGCGTTCAGGTCTTTTGACCCACCCGCACCAAACTTACGTCAAACTACTCTCCAAGACCAGGCCTATGAGGTACAGCTGTTCTTTTATCATTTTTATGCATTTTGTAATTTTTAACAATTAATTTATTCAGAAATCACTGTTTTGCTCAATAGCGTTCAGGTCTTTTGACCCACCCGCACCAAACTTACGTCAAACTACTCTCCAAGACCATGCCTATGAGGTACAGCTATTTATTTATCATTTTTATGCATTTTGTAATTTTTAACAATTAATTAATTCAGAAATCACTGTTTTTGCTCAATACCGTTCAGGTCTTTTGACCCACCCACACCAAACTTACGTCAAACTACTCTCCAAGACCAGGCCTATGAGGTACAGCTGTTATTTTATCATTTTTATGCATTTTTTAATTTTTAACAATTAATTAATTCAGAAATCACTGTTTTTGCTCAATAGCGTTCAGGTCTTTTGACCCACCCGCACCAAACTTACGTCAAACTACTCTCCAAGACCAGGCCTATGAGGTACAGCTGTTCTTTTATCATTTTTATGCATTTTTTAATTTTTAACAATTAATTAATTCAGAAATCACTGTTTTTGCTCAATAGCGTTCAGGTCTTTTGACCCACCCGCACCAAACTTACGTCAAACTACTCTCCAAGACCAGGCCTACGAGGTACAGCTATTTATTTATCATTTTTATGCATTTTGTAATTTTTAACAATTAATTAATTCAGAAATCACTGTTTTGCTCAATAGCGTTCAGGTCTTTTGACCCACCCGCACCAAACTTACGTCAAACTACTCTCCAAGACCAGGCCTATGAGGTACAGCTGTTCTTTTATCATTTTTATGCATTTTGTAATTTTTAACAATTAATTTATTCAGAAATCACTGTTTTGCTCAATAGCGTTCAGGTCTTTTGACCCACCCGCACCAAACTTACGTCAAACTACTCTCCAAGACCATGCCTATGAGGTACAGCTATTTATTTATCATTTTTATGCATTTTGTAATTTTTAACAATTAATTAATTCAGAAATCACTGTTTTTGCTCAATACCGTTCAGGTCTTTTGACCCACCCACACCAAACTTACGTCAAACTACTCTCCAAGACCAGGCCTATGAGGTACAGCTGTTATTTTATCATTTTTATGCATTTTTTAATTTTTAACAATTAATTAATTCAGAAATCACTGTTTTGCTCAATAGCGTTCAGGTCTTTTGACCCACCCGCACCAAACTTACGTCAAACTACTCTCCAAGACCAGGCCTATGAGGTACAGCTGTTCTTTTATCATTTTTATGCATTTTGTAATTTTTAACAATTAATTTATTCAGAAATCACTGTTTTGCTCAATAGCGTTCAGGTCTTTTGACCCACCCGCACCAAACTTACGTCAAACTACTCTCTCCAAGACCATGCCTATGAGGTACAGCTATTTATTTATCATTTTTATGCATTTTGTAATTTTTAACAATTAATTAATTCAGAAATCACTGTTTTTGCTCAACACCGTTCAGGTCTTTTGACCCACCCGCACCAAACTTACATCAAACTACTCTCCAAGAATAGGCCTATGAGGCACAGCCTTTCACACAGCTGTTTATTACAAAGTTACAAATATGAGTGTCAGAGGTTTTACTTAACAAATTGTTTTGGTTCAGAAACAAAGACAAAAAAATAATAAAAAAATAAATTCTCTTCCTCCTTCATCTAAACCATCAAAAGACAGTAACAATATTTAATTTTTAACAATATTGAAGACATTGTTGATATTGGGCTTTACTCGCACAGTTGACATTTCCATTGTTCCTTCTTCGCCTTTTGGAAAACTGTGTCAGTTATGTTCAAGCACAGTACATGGAACCATCTGTCGCAGTCGTCACACTGGATCTGTAAAGTATATTTTAAAAAGTTAATATCGTTATAATCATTTGCTTTTACACATTATAATGTTTACTAGTTTATTAAGTCCAATTAAGTGTATTTATTTAGCACCAAGTCACAACACAAGTTTCGTGACTGCACAGAACCGAAATATTCATTTGTCCAAAATAATAATTTAACACTATCTCATTGTTGATTTACTTTATTCTTTTTGCAGCTGAACTGGAGTCTTCAAGCTCAGATGACATTTGTGCAGGATCCACCAGAAAAACTGTGCTGTCTTCCACATGAATGTACTGCAACAAATCAAAAAAGGAAATGAACCGTAAAATAAATTATTTTTACTGTTCTTAAAGTGACCTGCATTAAAAGACAAACTATACAATAATCAAATAAATTGTCAGTAGCAAAACCACAAACCAGCAGCTTCCAGTGGTTATTGTTCACCAGCACAAATGACAGAACAGCTCGGTAATCTTTGAAGTTGACCTAAAATTGCAAACATTAAAACGGTAAAACAAATCATACAGAATTCCGATTAAAATTTTACAGCTTATCTCCTAACTTCTTTTGTCATTCACGCCCTTTATTCAATTAATTAATTGTGTGATTTTATTGACAAGTACATTCTCTGATAGAGGCGTAATTTGAACATTCTCAACTATCAAATCATTTAAGACGGCAGATACAGTATACAGTACTGTACTGATTTTTAGTCATGTTTTACTCCATGTGGCTGATGTGAGTGTGGAAGTTCTACTTCTTTGTTATGCCACATTGGCACCATGATACCATGAACATTTACGTTACCTTTGGTAAATGAGGAAGAAGCTCTGTTTCTTTTACAAACAAAATCACACCGGCTTGGTAGTGATTTAAAAGATAAATCTTGTTCTCCACTCTGCATGTATGGGCAGCCACATGTAGAAGGTCTTCTATAATCTAAGCATAGACATAAACAATAAAACACGTGTCTCAAATTCTGAGCAAATCAGAACTTTTGATTAGTTGAATATCAAAGGATAAAATGAGTCTTGTAAAGTACATTGTAGATGAAACGAACCTAAAAAAAATACACATACCTCCCCGGTCAGCCACCGGTTAGGTCGAAGTGAGCACAGCTCTGAATGATGTACGAGGATGCTACGACCCTTGATTTGTGATGGTATAACTGCTACAACTACCTCTGTGTCCCTCTTCTTCCACAACAAGGTTAACTGAAAATGAGCACAATCAATAAATTTGTTCACACAACTAAAAAGGGATACAATGAATCAAGACTTAAAAGAGTTTGAGTTTCTGAAATATCTGGATTTTCATTCACTTATAAGCTTGGAAAATAAATCTCTTATGAAAGTATGAATTGTAATGTCTAATTAATAATTACAAGTTTTATGTACAGCAAATGCTTCTATTAATGGACCGTCAGTATAACTATTCATGTCCTTAACCTCCTTGCAGAATACAATAACCATAATTGGTTAGAGAAATATGTGTTAGTAAATAAATACTGTACTTTAATAGTGTAGGTGCATATCAAAACAATCATGGCTTCTTTTCTCAAAACTAAATGATAACGTAAACATATAACGTAACCTATAAAATACAATACAGCTAAAACAATGCCATAAAAACAACTTTGTTTTGAGTGTTGGGAAATTAATTTCACATTTCTCTGGAGAAATTGAAATGTAAGGGAATTTTTGGTATGAATCACAGTTGTTACAGTTTAGTTTGTGAATACACACACCTTTAAAAAAAAATGCAATGAGCACAAATGGTTTTTTATGTCAGATTTAGAAAGATTTATGTGAAAAGGCAATTGTCAAAATGTTGCTACTTGGAACTGATCTAGAATTAGCTTGCAAATGTAGTTCTATCAGTGGATTGTTTAAAAAACATTGGGTCAAATTAAATGTAGATCTCTGACTTTTTTTAAAGAAATTTTTTCATTTATACGTACAGTTATGGGGATGTGCACTCACAGCAACAAAAATTAAATTAATTCACGTACTTCCAACAAAAATATATAAATAGGAACAATTTAAAACTTGCTAGTTTAATTTATATGGCAAACTTCATGAAAATCTCCTAGCCCTTCCAGCCCTAATTATTTTCACTGACTTTATTTATTAATTTAAGCCAGTTTAAAATTTTGCTTTACTAAGCTAAGAATCATACAGTGTCTAACAGTGAAATAAAATTTACCTGGGAATCTTTGTCACGACCTTGAGCTCCTTTTATTATGTTCACTCGAGTGAAATCTGATGTCTTGGGCTTTGGTAGTTTCTTTGGAGGATGGAAGTACTTTGACTTGCACTTGGGCTGACCAGCAGAGCTGTCACGCTTCTTCCACTGTTCTTCGTGGTCATCATCAGGCCTAATAGAACCTGTGCAGGCGTTGTCCAGAATGTGCTCTGGGAGATTGTGCTGCATAATGTGCTCTATATATCGTCCTTGGATGGAGGCAAACATTTTTGAGATGAACTCGGCAGGTCTAAGGTATTTCTTCCTCAACAAGATGGACCTTTTCACCAAACCAAACCATAACTCTACATGGCAGTTTGTTTCTCTTGTTTTGGCACTTCCATCTGTTTCACAAGGTGACTTTCCATGTCGTGTCAAATCCCCAAGCAACAAACCACTCCAAAGTGGGATGATCCCCATGTAGTTTTTAATCAGAACATCAATGACACCAGGACAGTGATAAGGGTTTTTTATGTCCACTGCATCATCCGATAGAAATTCACATTCTGCTTGGTCACGTTGAACTTGAAAAGCTTGAGTAAAAGGTGACTTTCCAACAATCGTGTTATTAGTTTTCTCTGTGGTGCTTTCCTCATCTTCCATTACGTCTCCGTCTGCCTCCTGTTTAGCATCGACTGCCATTTTCACAGGAATCGCAGGAATGTCAGAGTCAGAGAGTCAGAGAATCTTTATTGTCATTCGCAATGCACCACATGTGGTACATGTGATGAAAAAAATTATAATTACAAAGTTGTGCCTCATAGGAGAGTGCCTCTTGGAGAGTACTTTGATTTGGTGCAGTTGTCTCAAAAGACCTGAAAGGTATTGAGCAAAAACAGTGATTTCTGAATTAAATAATTGTTAAAAATCACAAAAGAAAAGAAGCCATGATTGTTTTGATATGCACCTACACTATTAAAGTACAGTATTTATTTACTAACACATATTCTCTAACCAATTATGGTTATTGTATTCTGCAAGGAGGTTAAGGACATGATAAATAGTTATACTGACGGTCCATTTATAGAAGCATTTGCTGTACATAAAACTTGTAATTATTAATTAGAAATTACAATTCATACTTTCATAAGAGATTTATTTTCCAAGCTTATAAGTGAATGAAAATCCGGATATTTCAGAAACTCAAACTCTTTTAAGTCTTGATTCATTGTATCCCTTTTTAGTTGTGTGAACAAATTTATTGATGGTGCTCATTTTCAGTTAACCTTATTGTGGAAGAAGAGGGACACAGAGGTAGTTGTAGCAGTTATACCATCACAAATCAAGGGTCGTAGCATCCTCGTACATCATTCAGAGCTGTGCTCACTTCGACCTAACCGGTGGCTGACCGGGGAGGTATGTGTATGAATGTATTTTTTTTTAGGTTTGTTTCATCTACAATGTACTTTACAAGACTCATTTTATCCTTTGATATTCAACTAATCAAAAGTTCTGATTTGCTCAGAATTTGAGACACGTGTTTTATTGTTTATGTCTATGCTTAGATTATAGAAGACCTTCTACATGTGGCTGCCCATACATGCAGAGTGGAGAACAAGATTTATCTTTTAAATCACTACCAAGCCGGTGTGATTTTGTTTGGAAAAGAAACAGAGCTTCTTCCTCATAGTTTACCAAAGGTAACGTAAATGTTCATGGTATCATGGTGCCAATGTGGCATAACAAAGAAGTAGAACTTCCACACTCACATCAGCCACATGGAGTAAAACATGACTAAAAACCAGTACTGTATACTGTATCTGCCGTCTTAAATGATTTGATAGTTGAGAATGTTCCAATTAATTGATGGTTTGGATGAGGGAGGAAGATAATTTATTTTTTTATTTTTTTGTTGTCTTTGTTTCTGAACCAAAACAATTTGTTAAGTAAAACCTCTGACACTCATATTTGTAACTTTGTAATAAACAGCTGTGTGAAAGGCTGTGCCTCATAGGCCTGTTCTTGGATTTCTGAATTAATTGTTAAAAATTACAAAATGCATAAAAATGATAAAAGAACAGCTGTACTGGTCTTGGAGAGTAGTTTGACGTAAGTTTGGTGCGGGTGGGTCAAAAGACCTGAACGCTATTGAGCAAAACAGTGATTTCTGAATTAATTAATTGTTAAAAATTACAAAATGCATAAAAATGATAAATAAATAGCTGTACCTCATAGGCCTGGTCTTGGAGAGTAGTTTGACGTAAGTTTGGTGCGGGTGGGTCAAAAGACCTGAACGCTATTGAGCAAAACAGTGATTTCTGAATTAATTAATTGTTAAAAATTACAAAATGCATAAAAATGATAAATAAATAGCTGTACCTCGTAGGCCTGGTCTTGGAGAGTAGTTTGACGTAAGTTTGGTGCGGGTGGGTCAAAAGACCTGAACGCTATTGAGCAAAACAGTGATTTCTGAATTAATTAATTGTTAAAAATTAAAAAATGCATAAAAATGATAAAATAACAGCTGTACCTCATAGGCCTGGTCTTGGAGAGTAGTTTGACGTAAGTTTGGTGTGGGTGGGTCAAAAGACCTGAACGGTATTGAGCAAAAACAGTGATTTCTGAATTAATTAATTGTTAAAAATTACAAAATGCATAAAAATGATAAATAAATAGCTGTACCTCATAGGCATGGTCTTGGAGAGTAGTTTGACGTAAGTTTGGTGCGGGTGGGTCAAAAGACCTGAACGCTATTGAGCAAAACAGTGATTTCTGAATAAATTAATTGTTAAAAATTACAAAATGCATAAAAATGATAAAAGAACAGCTGTACCTCATAGGCCTGGTCTTGGAGAGTAGTTTGACGTAAGTTTGGTGCGGGTGGGTCAAAAGACCTGAACGCTATTGAGCAAAACAGTGATTTCTGAATTAATTAATTGTTAAAAATTACAAAATGCATAAAAATGATAAATAAATAGCTGTACCTCGTAGGCCTGGTCTTGGAGAGTAGTTTGACGTAAGTTTGGTGCGGGTGGGTCAAAAGACCTGAACGCTATTGAGCAAAAACAGTGATTTCTGAATTAATTAATTGTTAAAAATTAAAAAATGCATAAAAATGATAAAAGAACAGCTGTACCTCATAGGCCTGGTCTTGGAGAGTAGTTTGACGTAAGTTTGGTGCGGGTGGGTCAAAAGACCTGAACGCTATTGAGCAAAACAGTGATTTCTGAATTAATTAATTGTTAAAAATTAAAAAATGCATAAAAATGATAAAATAACAGCTGTACCTCATAGGCCTGGTCTTGGAGAGTAGTTTGACGTAAGTTTGGTGTGGGTGGGTCAAAAGACCTGAACGGTATTGAGCAAAAACAGTGATTTCTGAATTAATTAATTGTTAAAAATTACAAAATGCATAAAAATGATAAATAAATAGCTGTACCTCATAGGCATGGTCTTGGAGAGTAGTTTGACGTAAGTTTGGTGCGGGTGGGTCAAAAGACCTGAACGCTATTGAGCAAAACAGTGATTTCTGAATAAATTAATTGTTAAAAATTACAAAATGCATAAAAATGATAAATAAATAGCTGTACCTCGTAGGCCTGGTCTTGGAGAGTAGTTTGACGTAAGTTTGGTGCGGGTGGGTCAAAAGACCTGAACGCTATTGAGCAAAAACAGTGATTTCTGAATTAATTAATTGTTAAAAATTAAAAAATGCATAAAAATGATAAAAGAACAGCTGTACCTCATAGGCCTGGTCTTGGAGAGTAGTTTGACGT